>ARYC01017340.1:0-53346 GCA_000711775.1 Oxytricha trifallax
ATAATATTAAATGTCTGTTAGATATAATATTAACGGTCTTATGATTTTTAAAATTATGATAAGTTTCTTCTCCATAGAGCTTCAAATAAATATGATTCTATTTATTCTGGGTTTCCTGGTAATGTATTATATACATGTTTGATATGATATTTGATGACTGCCCATAATCCTTCAATTAAATTGCTATGTTCCATTGTTCTTTATATTCCATTTTGTGATTTATGAATATGTCTTTCATGTCTCATTTCAAGTTCTTCCCAATTTATTGCAATATAGCTTGCCCAACCGTCTGTATGGACAATACTGTCTCTTTTAACATTTTCTCAAATTAATTCCTCTAATGTTTAAGTTGTCCTATTCAAGACACTAAATATTTTACATCTTTAGCTTCCTTCTTCTATTAAACCAAGTATCCATATTTATCTGTCATATATTGTATCTTCTGGATGACTATACTTTAAGGACCTTATGTGTCCATAGCGACTCGTCCATTTGGACACTATCTTTTAATTAAAAGTTTTGTTGTTCTATTAACATTTTATCTTTGATAATATTCCTCAAATTATGATAAATTTAGCTAATAGACTATCTTGTAGTTCTCAACTGTCAGTGATCAGAAAGGTGTTTAACTGCTTCAGATATATTGATTCCAGAAGGAAATAAATTGAATATAACTTCGTAAAGAATTTCTAATGACATGTTTGAAGGACAGTATAAAGTAAGTCCTTATCTTATAGACTTTCTTGATCTGCATTTATAGATATCACATTCATATATAACACTTTCTAAACTATTAGTTATGTTATAAAGTTTGATAGACATCTATGATTAGCAGCGTATACATTAAAGTTTTTTTTTCAATATACCTAAGTCTGAAAATCTTTTTAGTATTTATTAAGTAACTGAGTCTTATAATGTTTATTTGACTTATGAAAAAAATGATTCCATTTTAATTATCATAATTTAACGATTAAATTTTAAACTAATTACATCAATTTACTAACAAAAGAGGTCAAATGGGTTTTTCGGGAGCCTTTGCCCTCCCCCGAAACCCCCTCCCACTGGGGGCTGAAACCCCATAGACCCCTGCAATTACTTTTTATCCATTGCGATAACAAGGGGCTCTGCCCCTTGTGACCCAATTAGGGGCTGCACCCCTAACACCCTGCTATTTTATTTATTTTGCCAGCTCTCGCATATAAAATTAAAATTTATTATTATAGTTCGCAATTGTTACCAGAGTTCGCAATTGACTCTGGAGTTCGCAATAGACTCTGGAGTTCGCAATTGACACTGAGTTCGCAATTGACACTGGAGTTCGCAATTGACACTGGAGTTCGCAATTGACACTGAAGTTCGCAATTGACTCTCACAGTTCGCAATTGTTACTACAGTTCGCAATTGACTACAACACCCTATTAATTATATACTTTCCAAAGTGGATGATTAAAAATGAATGAATTAAATTTTCATTTATTGTTTCTAAACTAAAAAGATTAATGAATTATTTTAAGTATTTACCACTATAATATATCATCACCATTCTATCTTAAACAGATATAAAATTAGCGATGAAATGCAAAGGAAAAATTCTTATAAAATAAAAATATCTAAGAATTCATTAAAAAATTTGGATTCAAATAAATTTAGAAAAATTTATTTTATCATATCTTGGTGTTTAAATAATTTAAAACTTAGGTGCTATGAACATTTATAGTTTTATAAGTAATATCAAATAGCTTTCAATACACTGTTTTAGCTCTTTGATAAATTTATATTCATTTTTAATCTGCAATTATAAGATTTATATATAATTTATCATTTTTTATGGGTTAAGTTTATTGTTAAAATTAATTCAAATAATAATAATTTTCTTAGAATTTATTTTAATTCAAATATAATGAAAAATTAGAAGTATTTATTGTTTATTCAAATCTTTATAGTTGGCTTGTCATTAATAATTTTCAAGCGAGAACACTATCAATTAATTATTAATTTATCATAAAATGCCTTTAATAAATTATAATTCAATCTGCCAGCTGTGCTTTTAAATCTCCTTTTCAACTTGAGACTTCTAACAAAATTTTATGAAAAATTATCTAGTGAATTGATTATATCACAATTACTTGATTGTAAGTACCTGAAATGAATAAGCATATTTTACGATTTAGTTATATCCCTGAGCTTAAAATGAATTTCGAAATTTAATCCTCGACGTACATCAACATGCTAAAGCTCTCATAAACCAACGATAACTACTGAAGATCCAATCACAGTGACAATGTTTACTGGCAATATTTTCAATACTTGATGTTAAATGGATCGTTATTGTCATTTTAATTAAGATTATGCTTGATTAATAATAAAATTGTATCTCATTGCACTCTCTTGAGGCTTATTGTTGCTGTGTATGACCAACTATATTAAAGTGCATTAAAGATATGATGACCTGTACTCGCTGTTACCTAAGCATAACTCGACTTCAAAAGAATTAGAATTTGCGATTTATTCTATTAGGAACTCTAAGTTATCATGAATCTCTAAATTAACAAAGTAAATGGTCTAGGTATTGTAAGAGACACCAGCAAATCTTGAATCAAGAAAAGCAAACTCAGGATTCAAATCTGATATTAATAAAATATGATCATCTCAAGAAAAGACAGATTGCGTTAAAATAAAATTATTGCGGTACTTTCACAAAAACTTAGAGGAATTCAATCTAAAATTAGAAGAATTCACCAACCTACTCAAAGGATAAGAGATTTGCAGGTAAAAGTCTAGTATAGTAACTTATCTTTAGATTAACAATGTGCAAAGATGTGTTTGCTAGAGACTATGGTGATCTGAGGAAAGCTTGATGTCACATTATCTCCAATCATGAAGCAGATAACTGAATAGGATATTTTCCTCCACTCTTTAAATACTTAAAATTAATCGAGAGGTTCCTCATTAAGACCTCAAATAACTATTAGCAACTTACTTCACCTCTAATACCATAACTTATCTAATGCTTACTTAAAAAATTTCATAAAAATATGAGTAATTAATAGATGCTACAAGAGCAGCATATAATTTCATAGTCATGTTGAAACAATGCAAACCAATTATAAATTTGGTATTTAAAATTTTTAATGTAATTGATTATGATATTGACTTTTTTTCTAAATATTCCATAAAAAGAAATGTAACAAGCCTATGCTGTGGAGGAAATTAATTTGAATGCTTGATAGAAGTGTCTAGAGAATAATATTGCAATTTTATCAAAGGCAAGATATGCAAATGATTTGAAGGTCATTATTAGCAAGAGTTAAATGAAGTTTTCGTGAGAAATTTATATCATTTTACTTATTACTTATTAAACTGTAAATCTGAGCAAGACATCAATTTAAAAGATAATATTATATATAGAATTTGATAAAAATAAAAAGTTTATGATTTTTGTTTTTTAATTTTTAAATTCTATATTTTACTACTCAAAGTGATAGATAAGTAGTCAAATTTATTATAATGTTGTATTTTTACACTTTGTAAAATTAATTATATTGCTTAATATTTTTGCAAGTTGTGTTTGATGATTAATACAAATAATACTAACAAATTTAAGCAAATTAATATTTTATTTTAGTGATTAAAGTTAATAAGTTAATAAGGAAATTAGTATTTACTGAAAATAATGCTTTAAGCATTTCCTCCAAACCTATCCTCAGAAGCAACAGGTGTGATCACCACCAAACTCAACCGTAGTACAAACAAGTGTTCTTACATCTATGTGGCTACTCCAATTTTCCTAATCAGGTCGTATATTAAATGTAAGTGTTAACTTCATACCAGCTCCACAAGTTTATTCCGTGCTTTTTAGCAAATACAGAAACAACACACAATCCTGAGATATTCCGAGCTATTTAACAGCTAAAAATTATAGCGTACCTTAAGTTTTTCGAACCCCTTACCCAATCAGAATTGGTCTGTCGACCAACCGTCTGGTCATTAGGTCCGAAATTTATTTTTATATTTTACAATTATTTAATCGTAGTTTTTATGGAATAACCTGCATTAAATCAATAAAAACATAATTGTTGATCATTTAAACATAACTTAAATGATATAGTAATTATGTATGCATTTTTAAGAAAAAATAAAAAATTTATAGTCTAGAGTAATATACAGTAGGATATATTGTAATCATTTATCGAAATAAAATCAGTAAAGTAAAATCCCATTTACAATACTATATCCAAACAATATATTAATATTTATTACTTCTATTCATTTTCTGATTTATTAGCCAATAATTTAAATAATGAGATAGTTATAATGATTATATATATTCATGAATTATAAAACATCAGCCTGCATGCAATATGAAAGTTTCCTTGTAATTTTGATTTTCTGTTAACTAATCTTGCTATGAATTGAATATTTAGATTATTTCTTTCTTTGTAATACATTTGAAATCTAAATGTTTGCGCTTGTTATCAAAGCTCGTTGTCCTCAAATCTAAACTGTTTGATCTTTATAGTTTATTTTACAAACAATGACTGATAAATGCAGCAATTTAAGCAACCAGTTTTTACATTAAGTGCAATTACAGACAACTTAAGATGCAAGTGGACTGAATTGGTTCAAATTAATTTCACTGGATTGATCCGGCATATGCAGAGTGCTCAATGTACCCAAGAGAGTGCTTTATTTACATTTGATATCATATTGATATCATATTGATCTAACATGTATTGTTCAATTTTACAATCCAAAATCAAATAAAAAGTTAATAATAAGTTAATTATAAATTTTATTATTTGAATAGTTTTAAATAAATAGCGGATTACGATACATTTAAGGCAAGTAGTCTCTTAATATAGATGGACTAACTCTTATTTTCAAAAAAAAGATGTAGCTTGATCAAAAATCTGGTTCAAGAGTGTTCAAAATGCTTGAAATGCAATTAGATTTTGGAGTTTCAAAGATACATATTAATTTTTCTTAATTAAATCAGTACTTTTTATTTCTTCCTTCTTTATATTAAAATAAATTTAGTTATTTTTTCAATTAATAATATTTTTATTTAATATTTCTATAAAGAGTATTTGCTTAAAACAAAGAAATCTTGCATTTAAATCATTTAAAAGCTTGAAGAAGAAGGCAATAACATCATTTAAGTGTTTTCTTAGAGGAAGGAGGTCACCGACGATATCGTCCTCAGTAAGGACAAGCAATAAATGAGATTAGGCAACTATTTGCACTATGATGAATGAATCAACTCGATTTAGCACACTAATTGGCAATGTACTCAGATATGCCAGGAAAAGTAATGTCTTGGATACACAAACTCTGACTTTATTATAATGTCTTAATCTTTAACTAGTTAATATCCAGATGCATGACATTTGCAATAAAACTAAAATATTAATTTAATCAATATAAAATTAATTTTTCGAGTGAAGAAACTAATAAAACAATTTGTGAAGAGTTAAATTTAATGAAAGCTGCCTAATTTATTGAGATAACTGAGGTAAAGATAGGTATTTAAGAGATATTCATTAATGAAATGGCAAGAGGTTGAAATGAAGATAACATTAGGAACAGAGAAATGCCAATGCACATTAACAAAATCATCATACTGTCTGGAAAAATACAATAGCAATCAGTTAATAATGTCTGGATTTAGTTTTAATTGTAGCTTTTGTTATTCAAATAAATTAGAGGAAATTAAGCTTATTTTCAAATTTTTTAATTATCAAGTTTAAATCAATATCTTAAATTTATTTTATATTAGCATAAATTACAATATAAAAAGTGCTTAGAAGTTATGATATAATGTTGCATTTACAGCTGTGAATATATCTCCTAATAAAATAATGTACCAAAACCTATATATTCAAAACTTTCAATGAATTTATTTTTTGTCTTTTTCTTAAGTGTCCTATCATTCATATACTTTTAATTAATATACATATTATTAATGACTTTAATGATTATAATGCCTTTTCAATCTAATCGATTGATAAGAATTATTATAATGATTATAAGTAGCAAGTTAAATGGGGTAAATGGAGTTTATTGTAGTTTTTTTGCATAATTTTTAAACTAGATATAGACTTAATTTGTCTTTCTATCCTATCTTTCGCTTTTGATATCAATTTATTGAATCTCTAATTTATTATATTCGTATATTGATATTTATATATGATTACAGTTCAAGCTCAAATACTGTATTTAAAACAAAAATACTCTAAAATAACATTTAAATATAATGAAAATTAATCAGATTTATAAACTAAAATAATTTTATACTTTATTAATTATTAAAATTATCATAAACACATATTAAAGCACCTAAATTGATCATCAGAGAACTTATAAAAGTTTCAAAAAAAAACCTAGCTAAAATATCCTAAATAAACCTGAATAAGTAAAAACTACAATCAAATATACGTTTAATGGCTAAAAAAATTAGTCCTAAAGGTTCGCAAATATACTAAATAATTTCATAAATTGTCTAGAAAATTCGTACTTTTATGAGCAAAGTAGATTGAAAATGAAGTAAAACTTAAATATCGAAGCGATATTAACTCACGCTAAATCAAGAAATATTGTAAAATAAGTTATTTCGAAATAAAATGAAAAAGAAAAAAAAATATTGCTATAATTAATTAACTAAAACTAATTATTTGGCTTATTTCATTATTTATTATGCAACTTTATAATTTACTGATGGTAAGTATTTAAGTTCCCTCCAGTAGTAGTTATCAATGTATTTGTAAAGCTTTAGCTTGATTTTCCTTGTAGTCTTAATTGGAACCCAGGTAAGTTTTGAGATCATACGCATTAAGAGCTTGTCAAGCATATATTTGCTGAATGGCTATTTTAGAATTAGAGAAAATTTGAATATTTAAAGTGACGGTATTTAATAATTAAAAACTTAAATTATTATAATATTATTTTTAAAAAAAGTCATTATTGTAAGAGATAAGTCTAAATTTTTATTTAGACATAGCTAGTAAATATTAAATAACTTCGATTTTAACAAAATTAGCTTTCATTTAGATATACTTGCCAATTATCTTTATTAAATTATCTACTATCCAATTATCTATTCTCTTTTTTATTTACTTAAATTATTATTAGTTAATTTCATTTTAATTATAAATTAAGTTTAGACATTAAAGTTTTAAATAGTTTTAAAGAAAAGCATAGTTCATTTTATGTTTTTTTTCTAGATATTCCCTAATACTTTAATATAAGGTATAAATCAATTTTAAAATATAAAAAGAAAGTAAATAATATCTTTCTATTCTTGATTATTTAATCATTCTTTGGAAACTGTAAGTAATTTCTCTAAATCCTTATGAAGAAGCTATTTAGCTATTTTGAGTATGATTTATTGAAATATAATCTTCATTCTAATCCATTCCATGTCATTTTTATTCATGCCTTAATCCTAAAAAATGTAGTTGCTCTCCAACTTCTATAATTTATGTCTTAAAGTGAAACAGTTT
Source organism: Oxytricha trifallax (assembly GCA_000711775.1). NCBI lineage: Eukaryota > Ciliophora > Spirotrichea > Sporadotrichida > Oxytrichidae > Oxytricha > Oxytricha trifallax. The sequence goes on from ARYC01017340.1 coordinate 7,500, forward strand.
TATTCTATAATCCGAAAGAAATACTCATGAATATGCAGCAGCACAAAAATTAAAATCTACTTTGCTCCACAAAACTATTTATTATAAAATTTAACCACCTGAATAGTTAAAATCTACCATTCTTTCTTTGTACTTATCTCCTTTAATTAATTTTATCTAAACTCATAAGAGTATAAGGAATGCAGATAGTTGAAATTTCTAAGTTAATAATTTATTCAGAGCATAAATCTAAACTCAATATAAGACATCCATTTTTTTATAGGATGAAAATAAACTTAAACACAATTATTATACTCTACTAAATATTGTTTTATATGAAAGTAGTTCACAGCTTATATTGGATGCCTAAATTTAACATTTTAGATCTTAAAACCTATCGCCTAGGTTATTTTAATAAAAAATTTAAAACTGTAAGAAATGGCATTCACTTATTTATCAAAGAATTTCACTCAAACTAAAAAGATCTCTCTCTGATTTAGAAATTTCTGTAAAGACACTTTATCAACAAAATTATTGAAACTATCAAATAGATCATTCAATGCTGAAATTTAAAAAAATAAAGAACAATTGTGTACTCATGCATTCATTTTTTTTGCAGTAATAAAGCAAGAAGACACTGATCTGACCTGCTTCCCCAAATGATAATAAGCATTCTTGAAGTATTAATAGCAGATAACTGTTGCTCTTCTTAATATACAAAAAGAAGGTCTCGAATAATTCAATGATAAATTTATAAACTACCTAAAAAATTGATAATAAATTTGTTAGATAAAACCCCAAGAGTATTTTTTTGAATTAAGTTGAATTTGAAAATTAATTAATTACTATATTTTTATTATTATAAGAACTTGGTAGCTTTATGTAAAATGATTAAAGTACTAATATATATATATATAGGCCGACTTCAAAAATCAAAAAGCAACCAACTTTTGAGGCCTGATCTGATTAAAATTTATTCTAATATATTAAGCCTTAATTATTATAATGTATACACCCCAGTCCAAACAAAGATGCTGAGCCCTGATAATCAAGTATCGCACAAGATCATACCTTTCCTTTCCTCCCCATCGGTGGAGCTCCATCGCCACCTGCTGCCGCCAACCCTCCGGGCCCAAATAGAGCCTTCACCCTTACCTGAGGTGGCCATCTTTGAGACGAGGCTCCGTTGCCTGCTTGACAACATGTCGACCAACCAGAGATCCCCCAGAGAGATCCAGGACATTGCCACCACCATCTTTGGCCAAAATGTTATCACCCATTACAAGGAGACGCTGGACAGTGCTATAGAGCTACGACTCTCGGTGCGCAAGCTCACCTTCCCCAGGGACGCCAACGATGGGAAGGAGGTGCTGTATGACGAAACGAGGGACGAGACCATAGGAGTGAGAGGGGCAGTACCTACTAGAGATGACGAGACCGAGGTCGGAGGTGGGGGCCTCCTATACTAACTATAGGCAAAAACCCTAACGGCTAACCCATAAACCTCCATGGACGAGACATTGAGACTATCTGATGGTCAGGTGGAGAGGACGCCCTCAGCGGATGCAGGTTTAGAATGTGCCGATTCTACGCCTAATTCCTCATCAGGGGGCTGCCTGTCTCCAGACTTGCATCGATAACTGAACGAATTACTAGAGAAAATAAAAAAACCTAAGAATTAACGGACAAATCCCTAACGGCCACTCAACTAATAACCCAGGGACCAACAGAACCTGAAAAGCCAAGCAAAAGGCCAGCTGATAAAGACCTCCAGGAGATGTACATTAGAGCCCCCCTCGGCCAGTGACGCCTACACCCTCACGGATTTCTTCAAGCGCTCTTACGAATTCATTTAGAGATTTCCTCTAATCAAAAGAAGGAAAACTGATAGTGCTGAACGCTTTTCCCCCACAAGCTCAAACATGCTTGCCATCCTGAGCCACTCAGGAAGAAGGACATTCTAAGCACCCCTGATGACTATAATTTCTAACTCCCTATTGTTGACATGAGGTAAATCACCGGCGCCTTCGCCTATTCCTTGGTCGCCCTCGCCACCTGAGCCCCAAGGAGGCCTGATTAGGGGTAAGTTCTTGACCAATTACATTTGGGGGATCATCATTAAATTAATTAAACATATTTATATTTATTATAATTTTAGGGAAAAATAAAATCGAGCGCAACTCCGCCAGGGCGTGTGATGTGTGCCCCGAGAACCCAAATTCCTCCTAGTTTTCAAAGAGCTACAAAATGACCTTAAGTTGGCCCCTCTAGCTCAGCATTTCCTAAAAACTCGAAGGCAAAAAAGTCTGGGAGATTTTGTAAGTTTAAAAATTTGATCGTTTAATAGATTAAATCAAGGGTTTAATAATAGTTTAAACAGCTGCCCTATTTTAATTAATTAAAACTAAAACTTTAAAACTTAAAATCGATTATAGAAAAATGGAGTGCTCCCACTACACCAGACACTACCAGGAAGACCCACGCCAGAATCGCCAAGATCTTCTCTTACTATGAAAAGATCAGGACCAAGCAGTACATCCCTCCCTTCGACAGCATTGTGGACGAGGTCGAGGCCGCCCCTGAGGGTCGCGAGGAGGTCGAGGTGGCTTGGCATTGGTTCCGCAGAGTATCTCCCACATTCATGATATAAGTACATTTTACTGATAAGTGATTGATAAAACATTTTTCTAATTTAAGCATTTAAATATATTTTTCACTAATCTCAAACATCCCTCTAATTAAGCTAATGGGGTTTCACTTTTTTGAAAAATTAAATGAATATATCTCATATAGTATCAAACTCATTCTCTATATTAGCGCTGATTGTTGTTTGTAGAAGACTTAATTAAAACTTATTTATTATATTTCTCTAATTTATTTTACAACTAATTCACCCAAATTGCTTAAAATTATAGTCTAGGGGTTTTATAATCCTAAAATCAATTTTTAAAAGCTGTAATCTTAATTTCAATGCATATTTTACATTCATTCGAAAATCTAGGAAAGCAATACTATCGAGCTTTGGCCAAAGCGTATAGATTCACAACGATAATATCCTGATCTTTAATAGTTTCTTTTGAAAATCTTTTCAATACTCCGATTCAATTATCGCTTTGAGTATATGTACTAATCCTGCCTTGAAACTAGTTTTAATGCAATTAATAATGATAAATAATAATAACAACTATAAAATAGAATATATAATCATTTTAATAATTCGAATATTATTAAACAAAATGGAAACAAAAGTGCATAAACAGCCTCATAATCCTTTGTACTCACTAATACTATCATGGTAGATCCACTTATACTGCGCTCTTGAGGTTTGCTTCTGAAGTTTCATATTAAGTCTATGACTTTTCTTGAACTTTTAATTATTAAAAGGTTTAAATAACTATTTTAGTAACTCACTGTGTATTGTGGGAGTACTTGCACTGTCTTCGTTGTCATGATAAGTACTCTAATTAATATTTGCCAAATTTCTATAATCTTTAATTCCGTTTCCACTAGAATATATAATAATTGGATAACCAAGTCGTTCTTTTAATAATTAAGTACTAGCAGAATTGCAGGTAATAATTAGACCATCCTTGAATATTTTGAGAAGGGCAGCGTATCATAGCAAGGAGACTCTAGTTAAATTAATTATTATTCGTTTATTAGACATTAAAATGATGGGATTCTGATAAAAATGTTTCCTTACTATTGTTATCATTTATCTGAATTTTTTTTAAATTTATTTTTAATAACTTAGAAAGTTAAGTAAAAGAGTTGGAACAAGGAGGGATAGTCGAACCGTTCTAATCAAGAGGCAAAAATTTTGTCTCACTAGTCCGAAAAGCGAACTTCCCCCAGCTCGATTGCAGGATCTAGAGGTGTGTTTTAACAAAGAAGTACATACAAACTCACGAGTGGCCTTAAATCATAGAGTATGTCAGATTTGACACCCTTAAGTCAGTACATTCTTTTAGCACCTGTTCCCAACCTAGCTAGGTACTATACACAACCCTAGCACAACCGGAGCACACACTCACTATTAGGTTTTCTTAATTTTCGAATTGATTACCTAGAGTCCAGCCAACTTAACCAACTAAAACAGTGAGCTTACGTCCAATTAGCTCACTTACCCAGCTCCACACCAACCTTTAAAAAGTCCACTCTCTGTTCATGATGAAATTTTCAACTTCAACTAGGTATGAGGCCTGACCGAAGAAATTCAGTCATTTAGTTTTAAACATCTCTAAACCAGTACTACAAAGAAACAAATAAGGAAAAAAGACTTTAAACACTGTCAAAAAACCTCACAAAACAATCCCTTCAATCAGATTTCCTTAACCCCAACAACCTAAGTTCAGTGGGAACTTAAAGAGACCATTTTCTCTCTATTCAATAGAGAACACTCAAAGATATGTTTTGGAAGGAATCACTCCCAAAATTCTTTAATACGTCACGCAATAAGAAAATCTACTTTTCCAGTACTAAATAGGAAAATTAATAAGAACAAAAATATTAGAGAATCACCCATGGCATTAACAAAAGTTGACCAAAGATATGAGGGGAATCACCCAAAGACCTATCTGGCTATTCAATAATGAAATAAATTTATGACACTATATCAACTAACAATGTTTACCAAAGGGAGTAAGCACCAATTCAAACAAAAGTTAAACTTATACTATAATAAAAACTCCGGCCCAAAGCCGGAGAACCTTACTTTTGAAAACCCAGAAACCCCTAAATCCCTAAACCCCATAGATTTATTAGTTAAATCTGGATATTATCCAATACAATTAAAGAAAGTTATTAAATATCATATAAAAGATTTGGGACTTTTATCTACTATATAATAATAAAATTTAATTAAAGATGTTTCAGGAAGTGGGTTTATATGATTTGAAAATCAATGGGAAATGGTGCCCAATATGCAATCGTATAGATTGCATGGAAAACAGCTACAGAACTCTGAGAGCTTTTGATGAAACTATGCAAGAACTTCAAGAATACGTGGAGTTCGGAGTCTATGATGGAGTAAGCTCCATAGATAGCGAAGAAGAAGAGAAAGAGATTGAAACACCTACAGAGAAAGAGTATACTTAAAACAGTTGTGGGCTCACAAGAATTCATTATTTTGAGTGAATTTTTAAAGAATTAATTGAAATAGAATCAATGATGAGACAACCAGAGAGATTGAACAGATCAGATGATTTAAATATTATTAAAAGGGCTTGACCCTTATATGCTTTAAAGCTTATTGATCGGGGGTCCCCAGAGACCTCAATGTGATCAAATTATTATTATTATATTAATATTGATTATCAAAGTATAAATAATAAACAAGCCTAAAATAATATTTTTGTAATAATATTGTAGAAATACATTTGAATTTGGAAAATTAAATATAATTAAATTAAAAATAAATCAAAATCGTGGCAGTTAAAGTGGCCAATTTAAACGATCTAGGGCTCATTCGATAGAGAATTCAAAATAAGCTGGACTTTCTATTGGCGGTACTATTTTATCGCATCCCTGACCGAGATAAATCGACTTAAATTAAACTTATCTAAATTCATTAAATTATACCCTCACATTAAACTCAAGTTATCTCGCTCCAGGGATGCGATAAATAGTACCGCCAATAATAAAGTCCAGCTAATTTTGAATTCTCTATCAAATGAGCCAAAGATCATTTAAATTGGCCAACTTTAACTGCCACGATTTTGATTTATTATAAATTTAATTATAATTAATTTCCCAAATTCAATGTATTTCTACAATATTTTAAAACTATAAACAGTCAAAAGAGTATAAATATAACTCAATTAAATAATAAAAAAATAAAAAATATATATATTCTTACTTGTAATATTCTTCATATTTATTTTTTTATTTATTTGCTTTTTATAACAATTTTAGATTTATATAAATTTAAGTATTTAAATTTATATTTTTTTGATATTTGAGGCCATTACAGGTATTAAAATTTTTAATTGAAATCTCGATTTATATAAATTTATTAAAAAATGAGATATAAATGAAGTTTGATGTTAATTAAAATTAAGTTTGTTATATTTCTTATATTAAAAATTAGTAATTTTGAAATAATTTTCTATTAAAGAATCAAATCTTTAATAGCGGTTTTTCTTTCATAGTATTAACATAATATCTATTTTAGAATAAATAAAAATGAATCAAATCAATTAGATTTTGGTAGAAAAGAAATTCAAATTTAAATAAAAAATATGAGATATAGATAAATAAAAAAATATATTATAAATGGTCACAAGTAGTAAAAATATAAAAATTACTACAAGCACTTATATAAAATATTATAATATAAAAATAAATAAATTAATCTTTGGAGAATGCTTTATTTTATAATTCGTCATATTTTTCGAATTTAAAAATTCGCAAGTTTTTATTCTATTTTGACTGAATATTTGAATATTATAAAGATATAAATGGATTTTTTTCTCTCTTTTTAAATAAATAATAAAAATTAATTAAATATTAATAAAGAATAAATAATATGCATATAATTCAATCTTCTTCAATGAAATTAAAGTGCAAATTTTATTCAAGATATTAAATTAAAGTCTTGGATGCCATACAAAATAAAAATTTTAAATTAATTTTTGTCTATTATTCCTAAGAAAACCCCAATGAAATATCTATTTTAATGTACTTTAATTGGTCTGCTTTTCATCCTCCTCTCTCTCTCGCTAATATTTAATGCATAATTATTTTGAAACTCTTTGAAACAGTGAATGAAAATTAGCATATCAAAATTTTATTGTTAACTGTTATGCAATATCTTCATGAAATTAAAGACACAAACTGAATAAAATTAAAATTACGGTAGATCATTTTTTACAATTACTTTAAAGTGTTAAAATAAAGAGACTCATTTTTAAAGGAATGTTTGTTTTCATTAAAAAGTAAAGTTATTCAAAAGCTCAAACAAACTTATTCATAGAACCGAGTTAAAAAGGAATTTATGAAATTTTTCTTAAATTTACTGATATCTGAATGAAATTCAATAATGCAATGTTCAGTACATTTAAACAAGTTTTTTTTATCTAGATTGACAAATTTCGAAGTGAAGATAAAATAAATTCATGCTCACTACTTTTTTCAAGCAAATCTAGTTTTGAAATATTGCGAAATTAAAATAAAATAATTTCTTACTAACTTCTAAATTTATAAGCCATTAGATATCTCCACTTGTCAACTTTTAATCGTTCTGTTCATCTTGGTTCCTATAAGATCCTTTTTATTTCTTGAAGTCAATATAATTATGCATGGGCATTTGCTATCTTTGACAACGTTTTTTTTGTTTTGCATACGACAATTTTTTTCCTGGTTTTCTATTATTTCTCTGATTTTTCATGTCAAGGTTTTTATTTTTATGATTTTTAATCAGTAATTGGATCTTTTAATTGATATTTAGTTTTTGGTATTACATTTCATCTTTAATTGTGCTTAAATATAAGGATTAAATAATAATAATAATAATAATATTTATATGGTTATGTTTGAGAGTGGTTCTCATATAATTTTAATGATTCATTTTAATCTCTATAAATAATCGTATATTAGTTCATCTTTAATATTATATAATAATTCCACACATTTTTAACGTTTAATAAAAATTAATTTAAGTTAATTGAATTTAGCCTCTATCTTTCTAATTTTAAACTGCTTAATGCCTATTGCATATAAAAATTATAAAATATAAACTTGGATTATTTTTTTATTAAATTCTACAATTTAAATAAAACATAAAAGTTTTAAACACATAGCTTGAACTACTTTATATAATTAACAAATTACACTTGCAATATTTACTTTTACATAGCTGTTATAATTATTTAACCATTATTTTTGGGTGCATTTTTCTCTTATAAATTATACTTAACAATACATTTTTTTAAAATAAAAACTATTAAAATATTTGTAATTATAGTTGATATTGTTATCTAAAATATATTTGAATATTATAATTGGAAAAAAAAGAATATATAAATTTAAATATCTTAAATGAAACAAATTAAAAAAAAATATTTTAAGATATATTTAATTAATAACTTAATTTAATATATTTTAATAGTTTATAATAAATTTGTACTTTGAATAAACATAAATGGAATCTTACCTGTCAAAACATTGTGAATATTGCCTTGCTATGTTATAAGACATATTTATAATTTTATAAAAAAATATTAGTAGCGAGGCTGATTACCATAGAATATTTAAAAAGTTTATTAAAAAGGTATCATATGCCTAAAAAGAAAATACTCTATAGAACTGTTAATTATCAATATTTTTAGCAATTATAATTGAATTTTGTACATTTTATAAAAAATTTTATTGTTCTCATATTTTGACTTTCGAGAAATTATTAATGATGCTCTCAAATGACTTTATTAATAAATAGTTATAGATTTATAAAATGCTTTTCATCTTTTTATAAGTTATCATTTTAAATACTTTCAAAATATTAATAATAAATTAACGAAATGTATAAATATAAATATTCACATAAATAGTTACTAATTAGATTCAAAGAATAAAGTGCTTACTCCAATTTGTATTAAAATCTTATGATTAATAAATTTATTATACATTGTTTAGATTTATTTTATGTTAATTGTTTTTAAATAGAGTTTTTATTTATAATCTTTAGAAATTTTAAAATAGAGTGAAATGAATTTGAGTTCCATATGTTTTTAAATTGTAATATAAGCCTTCATTAAATCAATTATCAAATTACCGTTATAATCTATTCTATTACATGGAATGATTCCTTCAACTATGCCTTTACAATACCAGCCATTTAATCCCATATTTCTGCCTTTAGAAAATAGTGCGTTTCAGGCGTACAACAAATAAGAAAGGAAATATGGCGTTAAAATCGAGTATTTTTAAACGAAGCTAAAGAAGCACTTCTTGATAGAGAAGATAACTTTTTAGAATTCTTGTCATCCAAGTTATTCGTATTTTTACCTCATATCTTTAGGCAAATGTAAATGATGTTTTTTATAGTTGTTTTCTACTATTTGAAGTGATCCAGCCTCAATTTTTGCAGTGATAGACCACTCAGGAATGTGCAGTACTAGTAATTCATTTATTTTCTAATATATCATTATATTTTAAATCAGTAATTTTGCCTACAAAAATAATTGATACTGATCTAACGTTGCTTAATCTTATTTAACTTCAGCACTATTAGCATAATTTGACAGATGAGCTAATGACTGTTTTGACCTCAGATCTATTTGACAGACAAGTAATATCAAAATGAAAATATTCTCTGATCCAGAAAGAGTTTTTTTATTGAAAATATTCTAAATTGATCATATTATTATTACTTTTATTATTATTATTTAGTAGTGTAATGATTGTCACCCTTTAAGTTGTTTAGCCTACTATCACTTTGTTAGTCAACTTGATTTGGACAATCAACTTAATTTTGACAGGGTAAATTTTGATTTATTCTTCAGGAATTCTATATTGTGAGTACCCCTAGACACTATATAATTTTTCTGATTACTAAATTAGTTTATAGGGCACATAAGAAGATTCTTGAACCAACTCAATCAGTAATCTGATTACAAGCTTCCATCGAAAAAGTAAACTTGATAAATTTTTTTAAATTAGAGGTTTAATGCATCGAATGTAAATAATATTTAAGCCAAAATTTGAGTGTTCATCTATATTTTCTTATTTTTGGAACCAATCATCAAATGTTGTCTGCCATCGTTTGATCTTAGTTTGTTTCATCATAGGCCTGATATTTGGGCTCTAGCTCTTAATATGTAGTAAGAGCTCCAACCAATACACTTACATTTATTTTTTTCTTTATCGATATGTAAATAAATAATTGTTTTTGCATCTAAGAGTAACTTCAAAGGCTTCTCTGATTACAATTGGCAGTTTTGCTCATCAAAAGCAGCAGATTGTTTGTAATATCTATGTATATATTTAAAAATAAGAAGCAAACGCATGACAGAAGATTTTAATGCAAAAAACGGAAGTAAGAACGAGGAAAATATAGCCAAAAAATATCTTATTAAATAAGGACATATTGTTATCTTCAAAAAGTAATAACTAAAAGGGAGAAAGTAGAGGAGGAAAAGGAAAAGATCAATAGTAATAATAGATGAGGTCAGAGTACAAGTAAAGAAGCAGTAGATAGATGATGACTAAGTTGATGATGAAAAGAATAAGTTTTAGCAGCATTAGCAATAGTATTAGTAATAGTTATAGTAGTTTCTCAATCTCATTGTTATTATATACAAGATATTTTTAGCGATAATATTAATTTAATAACAAATACTTCAATATTATTATATATTACTTTTTAGATACAAATTTTTAAATTATACCTCACTAAAGCTTAAGGTTTTCTGTCCTATCACAATCAGAATCTTTGATTTTCTTGAATTTTCTATCCTTAGTTATAAATTTCTTTGTTTTCTTCATCAATGATTTCTCGGCATCTTTGATGACAGCGACTTTGAATATTTACATGAATTTAAGGGGGATGCTGTGGGAATTCTTCATAACCATTTGCGAGTGTCAAAGAGCATTGGCTCCTACAGAGTCTTGCCACTGAGAAAGTATATGTTTACATAATTATATTTTAAGGATATATCATACAATTTACAAAACAATATTTTTTTTGGAGTGAACTCTTCATAAACATGCAAACATTTTATTCAGACTAGTATTCATATAATGGCGGGCAAGAATCTTTTTGTTCAAATTTTCTTCAAAGTATTAAATATATTTGGTAAAAGTTGTCTCAAGCATGGAACTAGTTCTTTAAATATACCCAATTGAAAGTTTCCTGCCTCCTGTGGTAACACATGTAGAGCATCTTCAAGTAATTCAAGTAATAAGACAGTTCAGTCAGTAAAGAACCAGCCCTCTGGTCCAGTATCTTGTTTGCCATTTTTTTATTCACTCTTAAAGCTCTTGCAAGTTGGTTGTCACAGCATGCTTGAGAAATTTGTCCATAAGGATTCAAATTTATTCAAAAAGTCTTTTGCAGCCATATTTAATCATTTGAGATTCAAGCATAATCGAAAAGCACTTCAATCGAGAGCATGGTTCTTATCTAGTTAATTAAAACTTCCTGAACATAAACTAGTTTTTTCTAAAAAATAAGTTGATATCTTAATACACAAGATGAGAATGACCTAGAATATGAAAAAAATCCTGAAAATTTGTATTCTAAAACATCATCTATCTTAGCTGTTTCATTTTTCCCCCAATCTTTCTTGGTTGAAATTATACCAGTATCTATTCAATGATACTGCTTATATATATTTTAATAAAAAGCATTTAAAATTGGAAATTTGTAAAATAAATATGCTGACTAATCTTTAAAATATGCAAAACGAGTATTTAAAATATACAACAGGCACTAATAAAAAAAATGGTAAGATTAAATTATATCCCTTTTTAGTTAACTATCGTTTTTTAGATACCTATTTACTTAAACTGTAATGAATTAAACATGGAGTAAATTAATATTTAATATTATTTAATTCTCAAATTAAATTTTTTTCTAGTACAGTGTTCCTAATGGTTGCAATAGCCACCCCAAAAAGATATCTTCACTGTATCTTCAAGGTATTTTAAGGATATTTTGTCTAACTAAAGTAAAAAGAGAATTTTTTTATTATTAAATATGATATTTCAATTTTTACAAAGTAAAATCCCTCAAGGAAAATTATTATTGTTATCAAAATTTTTCTTTGCTCAAACAATTTTATAAATGGACTTTGATCTAGTTTTGACTTTAATAAATAGGATTAAAGTTTAAGACTTAAAAAGCATTAAAAATTTTTGGATAGATATTTAGAAAAGACTAAATGAAATTAAGAAGACCTTTAATAAAAAAAAATTTGCAAAATCCCAATAATAATGCTTTTCTTAGATTTTTAGTATTTCATTTTGTATATCCTAACGAATCTATGATTTTTATTTATTGTTGACTTCTTTTTAGATTAAAAATGCTCATAGCTTTAAAACCAACTACTTATTAGAATTATTGTTGGAAATTATATTCCTAAACTCCATTTCAAATGAGATCCCGTAAAGCATTTAATTTTCAAATCAGTTTAGAGCTGTATTTTATTACTATGAAGTTCAATACAAAATAATAAACTTGTCTTTTGAAAGTTAGATGTATTGAAAAAAGAAATACAATTAATGATTCAATAACTTCACTCTAGAATATTTGATTAGATTTCTTCTTATATATGAACTTTTTGACTAAGAAAAATATCAAAAAAACCATAACAAAGACAAGAGTGAGCATATTATTACTCATACTTTGAAATATAGATAAAATCTCCTTGTTCAATGAATCTTGTATCTTGCAAAAACAGTCAAATGAAATAAAACTTTCAGTTGATTATCCTGAAACATAATAGATTCCAAAGAAATTTCTTAAGATAAGCAGGCCATTTATATTGAATGATATAGCTGATATAAAATAATGAAATAATCCAACAATAATCGAATTTTAATGGTATTTTTGGTTTCACTTTTTACTTCAGATTAATCTAAAAGAGCATTAGTAAAGATATCACTAATGCTATAAATATTTCAAAAATACATAGCAGATTCAGCTTTGGAAAGTTAGGGGCTACAGTCATTATATTCAATTCTAGTAAACTATTTTTCTCTTTTTTACATTTAAAGATGACATAAATTACCGCTAGATCTAAATTTTTAATCAGGTTTTGACGTCAATTACTCACCGAAGACGTCAATCACTCACCACTATTTATAAATGTATAATTGTGCATAGCACTATTAAATTACTAATTGAAATTTCAAGCTAGGTTCTTCTGGTTCTACCCTAATCAGAGTCATAAGGGTGGAGACCCTTTGTTTGATACCAAATCAAAAACAATTAATAGCAGGAATCAAGTTGGTTGCAAGCTCTTTATGATGTTTCGGAGGTTATGCAAGATGACACCTCAAAGACTGTTATCTTTCCGACGAACTGAAAGTCTGACCGAAACATTAAATCAAAATCTGATAAATGTAGTTATATATCTCTCTCCTATTAAATATAGTCAGTGAGGATAATTACTTTATCTAAACACATTAAATATTAAACTAAACTTTGCAGTTGAAAAAATAGATAACCACAACAAAAGTCTAGACAAAAACAGCAAATTTTCAAGACTTTATAATTATAAAAGAAGAAGCAGCCAAATAAATATCAACCCGGGAAAAAGAGGATGTTAAACAATCAACTTAGCATATCAAACCAAAAACTAGACCTAAAATCAAGAAACAAATCAAGCAACTTTTTCCTTAATAACCATCTCTTGCTTAAATAATTTTCTTGACAACCTAAAAATATTAGTTCTTTATCGATGTGAACTAAGATAGATAAAAAAGTACTAATAGCAATTTGTACTCATTCAACTAAGAACCTGATAAAGTCCTTACACTACCTCTAAAAATTGGAAAAAAAAAAGAAAAAGGTATTATCTATAAAATATATAACAAATAGGTAAATTTAGATCAAGTAAATCAACTTTAAAATCTTTTATAACAGCCACTTATTTGATATATATTTAAACAAAATTTGATATTTAAAATTTATGTAGATTTAATAATTTAAAAACTATAGATAATTATTATTTTGGTTACAACTAAAGATAAAAAGATGTAATACAATTATGAAGAGCCTCCCCAAAGTTGGAAGTGCCTCTCCTGAACCTGTATCAAGTAAATCAACCACCACTACAGTAGCTGCCATCTCATCAGCACCTACCACAATTACATAACTTTACACTGAAGAACAACTTAAGATAGCTCTTCGAGAGGTTAAATTTGAAAATGCTGAGAAAAATAGACAAGCACCAAACGGAGTGTAAATTTTCCTTGATTAACCCATCTCTTATGTAGCGACCCAAATGTCATGATGATTCTTTAACAATAGCAAACCAATACAGCATAAGTTGCGATTGTAGCGGCAGCAAAATCTCCTACAGTTATCAATAATAACAATAACAACAACAGTAACTATGCTCGCCATACAGTAGCTGCTCCTCCTTTGTGTACACATAACTGGTAAAATCGGGTCAATCCTTTATAATGTCTGTGCATAATCTTCTACTCTATTTCATTTTATATACCCGCCTGTTACGATTAAAAGTGTTACAGATGTGGAGCAATTAGCAAAAGTACATGTTTTATTATATGATATTAAGTAACACAACCTAGAATTTTAGGAAATAGTCTCGCTCTAAAATATCAAATATAGTGGCTATATATATAATTATAAAAGATTTTAAAGTTGATTTACTTGATCTAAAATTTACCTATTTGTTATATATTTTATCGATAACTTGAAAAGGAAACTATAAGACCTTATAATTATCTTGAAACACGTAGAGTACATAGTCAGGAAAAAGGTAAGTGGACAATTGCCTTACAGCCCACTTAACCCCTGCTATTAATTATTTCGATTTAGTACCAAAGAGGGAGCTCCTCCTCTTGTGACTCCGCTAAACTTTCCTGGATCCTCCTTGAAATTTTAATTAGAATTTAATAGTGCTATGCTTATTTTTACATTTATAAATACTAATTGGTGATTGACGTCGGTGGTGAGTGATTGATGTCATCGGTCAGTAATTGACGTCAATGCCCGTTGTAATTCTTATTTGAGGATTTTTTTGTAGTTTTATTTGCCCAATTTTAATGCTTCTCCTAATAATTAATTATTACTCTATAATAGTGTTAAAATAGAATCCTCATCGCCAATATAATTTCTTGACATTGATTTAATTTCTCCTAAGCATTCAGCATTTGATTGATATTCGTAGAACTTAGATGATTACTGTTAAAGAGAATAGAAAAATACTCAGTATTTTTTGCTTCTATGTGTAACACTCTAGGGAAAATAATATAACTTGCTCTTCATTCTTAAGTATTTCTCCTCAATACAATCCCTAATATCGAAATAAATTATTTGGAAATTTACAAGATATTCAGTTTTCCAAAATAAGAATCAAAATTTTACTCTAAGTATTATGTATTAATGCTACTAAATCTAATTTAGTAGTTGAAGTTCTAGCTTTTGGAGATGCTTGAAATATTAATTTTATTAAAAAATTACTTCCCTTTTTGACAATATAAGTTGTTTCTACCCCATTACTTTTGAATTATTAATTAGAGCAGCTATGAATAATGGACGGAAAAGAAGGTTCTAGTATATATTAATAAGATTAGCCTCATTTAGGACTATATTAAAGTCGGCATCATGCAAAGCAACCACAGTTAAAAACAATGTATTTATTATTATTATTATTTAAAGCTGTACGGAATTAATACTGGGGCTTTAGATATATATAATCAGATATTCGTACTTTGACTTTTGGCCATCTAGTTTCCTCTTTCCGAGGGAGTTATCCCTCTATGTACTCGACTTATTTCACACAGTACGTTCACCACTTGCATTTTTGTAAAGACTTATGCGGTAAAAACAATGCATTAAAGTAGGGATACATCTGAATTTCGGAAACAATATTAAATTCAAATATTAATTTATCAAACTTAAGGTAGATTACTTTCTTGAAACCTTTACAATATGGAGCTTTTTCGATAGAGAATCAAAATCAGCTGGACTTTACTTTTGGCGGTACCCTCCTATCGCATGCATAAAGCGAGATAACTCGACTTTAATTTTGGGTGATTTGTTTAGTTGATTTCAATGCCAAAATTAAAGTCGAGTTATCTCGCTTCAGGAATGCGATAGAGGGGTACCGCCAATAATAAAGTCCAGCTAATTTTTAATTCTCTATCGAACAAGTACCATATTGTCTAGGTTTCCAGAAAGTTAACTGTCATAAATTAATTATTAAATTAGAAAGTTATAAGGATAGGGTGACCCACAGGGGCCTGAGGCTGGAAACTTTCTAATAGAGCTTTCTACTACACTAAGGCCTGCTGAAGGTAGGCAGGAGGTTGCTGGGTTCAGCGCATTAGGGGCCAGTCGGCGGGGTTCAATCTGTCAGATCCTAGACTCCTCGAGTCGTCTGCACGCTAAGGATTTCCCTGCATTAGATGAGCTACCTGGCGTGAGTTCAGCTTCCTAGGTAATAGGGAGCAGGATGAAGGTGGTGCTCAACCTTCAAAAGTGAGACGATGAGAACCATAGAAGCCAACAATAATGATTTTTCTCCCACACCAGGTCAGGTTAATGAGGCTACCACAGCGAAAGGACAGAGACTACTATCTCAGAAGCGGTGGAACCTGGTAAGCGTTTTCTCCAGACTCCTCCTTTAATTGTTTACAGGAAGCAGATCTCTGCGAGCTCTGCGGGGGATACTCCTAGTTCGCTAGGCTCTTATCTCGTATGCATCTCGGTTCGGGGAGATGTGGAATGGGGAGCGAGGTGGTTTTTCGGAGTTTTCTAGTTCACGACTTGCCACGTCATTGATTGCCACGTCAACTCACTTCAGATAAGTCTACGTCACGACTAAAATTGATGGTTTGATTTTAGTATTAAACAGTGAATTGATAAATATTTTAGTTTTAAGTATAACTCATTAATCATCAACTGTCATTAGTTAGATAAAATAATAATTAAATTTAACATAATTTTCCAAATTCGAATACACTCCTACAATATTAATCGTTTTTAATAAGATTCTTGTCAAAATATATTGGGTTAACTCCATATAAATATATTGATAATAGATGTCTTCTAGGTGAGTAATTATCTTTTAAAGAACCTTTTTTAATCTTTCTCGGTTTGTATTTAATTATAAGAAAAGCCATCACCCTCAACAAAGATATAGTTTCTATGTATTTATCATCAGTCTAATTTTGTTTGTTTAAAATAATTATTACAAGACTTATCTTAGTATTAGAAAATTGGAAGTTACTGCTCCACTTTACTAAGCATTATTAATAGTAGTGTATGATCTAGTTGCAGTGTAATTAGACTAACTAACTAGGAAAACTAAATATGTATCATTGCTTTGACAGTTTATAAAATTAGTGTTTTATATAAAAGAAGTAAATTATTAAACAAGAAACGCTCTATTTTTATTCAAGTTAAAAATCTTTTATTGTATAAAAACCCCAAGGCAGTTATTTACAAGATTTGGGTGACGTATTAAATTGATTAAGTGTGAATTATAATAATTATAGATTTGGTAGCTTTAGTAATTTATTAGAGGGTCCTGAAGTAGTAGTAGTAGTAGAGGCTATTCTACTAAAGCTACCAAAATGACGAGACCTCCCATTTAATTATTATAAATCCTCAAACCCCTATAATATTACTTTAGAATTTCTAACAACCCCACGAATCCAACATATGAACCTACTGCTCCTTAATTCTAACGCCCCGCTAAGCCAGCAAGACGACCCATAGCTGCTGGAGGACCCCTCAGAGGATCTGCTGCTTGACCATCTTGAGTTTGACGACCCCCTGCTAACAAAGACATCTTTCAAACAGCGCCTAAACATTCTCATCAGCAACATTCAGATGGCAAACAGAAGTCATGGGAATCTCTGACACATGGTGAGTAGCATTCTCGGCACGCGCTCCACGCTCTCCTATTCGACACTAGTGGACGAGGCTTTGGATAGGGTTTGTAGTATTGAGAAGGAAGATGGAGGCCGCCATATTGGATGTTCTCATGATAATTCGACACACCACCAAACCATGGGTGACTTCTTGGATCCCACCACGGATGTCACAGCACCTATATCAAGGTAAGATTAGAGCCTTAGTTTCAACACAATATGTAGGGAAGGAGCACAACGTAACCTATTACCCAAACTAAGCGATCAGGGGCGAGTCCCAGCAATTATCTCAAGAACGCCTGCTGTCCAGAAAACGTTGGCTCAGAGCAGCCAAGCCAGTTGGCATCCCGAATACTCATTTTCGCCAAAGGCACAAGACACCATTGCAAAAGCACGAAGCTCTAGTGCATTCCGACTAGTGAAATCTATACTACTCAAGTGCAAAAGTGTATCAGCATAAAACCTTCTAAATCAGGATTCTTGGCACCCTAGTCTATGACAGTAAAATTGCTTGTTTGGAGGCAGCACTCTACAAGGTCTAAAAGCAATACGGATATAACATTCTTTTCACAACAGGGAGCCGACTTATGAGGACTCTGAGGGTCGAGTGATTTTGAATATTCCAACTACATGGCGTCATCAGAAAAAGTATACCCTTAATAATCTTTGTCTGGTAAACAGCTGCCTGCTCAGTTATTTGTAACTCGCTAGCTCAGGCTGCGCTCTCTCGAGCGAGGTACGATACGACTATGGTGACTTGCTAAAAATCATCGAATTCGCCTGAGACAAGCTCTCTGTAAAATTCAACGATTTGAAAAATTCCAATGTAAAGTTCTCCTGAGCTTGACATTCTGATTGCCTCCCACTAACTAAGATCCAATCAAGAATAATGAGACTGTAGACAACGTCATTGCTGATAGAGACCAGATCCCCTGTCAATAAGCAAGGTAAGGCAAAGAAGAGAAAACACCCTAAAGAGATTCACTAAGGACCTGGCCATGCTCATGCAGAGCGCCCCCCACCTCCCCACTAAGTTCCTCTAGAGATTCAAGGCCGCCCTCACCCAGGACAAAGTGGATTCGTTGATGAAGGAAGCATCGAAAATCAGATCAAAGGATGGAGAATGCGCAGAGATCAAGGACCTGGACCGGGAGAGGCAAGAGCAACTCAAGACCTTGAGAGAAAGATTAGAAAATTTGTGAAGTGAATCATTCATAATAAGCTAAGAGTAATTGTTATTGATTTAATTTCTATCGTCTACAAAAAATTGTAAATAACAGCATTGGGGTTTTATTATTTCATTATTTAAACATTATATTTTTTTAGAAATAATTTTAACAGATAATTTTTAGCTAAAAGATTCTTTATTCAATTTAATAAATTGACCTTTAATTATTCTCACTTTTTAACATCTTGAAAATAAAATTGTGTAAGATGATGTTGAATTAATTTAAATAATAAAAATGATGTCGACAGTTATATTAATTGTTTCAAGTTTAATAAACCAGTTAAAAGTCCAATAGAAAGTGAAATTTGACAAAATCCAGAAATTTAAATTTATGTTTGAATTCGAAAAATTAAAAACTTAAGTTATTGAATGCAAAAATTTTGAAAAAAAATAGATATATTGAGATCCAAATATAATTTATCATTTTTTTGATCGAATGGTGTGGTCAAATTACTAACATATGAAATGACTAAATTATTAGTGTTTATTACTCAATTGTCTCAAATAATTTTTCTAGATTTAATCAATATTTTTTTATATTCAAAATACTCT
The DNA here is from genome assembly GCA_000711775.1 of Oxytricha trifallax. NCBI lineage: Eukaryota > Ciliophora > Spirotrichea > Sporadotrichida > Oxytrichidae > Oxytricha > Oxytricha trifallax. Next base: position 26,827 of record ARYC01017340.1, read on the forward strand.
TTTGTTGCGATTTTATGAGTAAAAACTTAGGTATTTTTAAAATAAAATGAAGTTTAAAATATAAGACTTTTATTACACAAGTGTAAAGTACATCTTGAAAAAAATTTAGATGACTTTTTGTATTTAAAATTAAAGAATTTTAAACTATTATTTTGCCTTAAATTTGGATAGGAGTTTTTCCTTGAGAGCATGATGAATTCTAACTCATTATTGAAGAGACTATTATAAATGAGCTTTTCTTAAAACTAAAATAACCATCTTATTATGCAAAACTAAAGTAAAACCCCAATCGTATTTTAACGTTCATTTGTCAGAGTCAGTTATTAAATCACTTCCTTTTGATTATGATTCCAATATTATGAAGTATTTAACCTCTAATAGATAGTATAGAATTAGTATTTATTTTGATAATTGGCAGAATCATTGGAATGTTGTTTGTCACAGAAAAATTATTAATTTTAACTAACAGTGGTAAGTTTGTCATTCTAACATCTATAGCTTGGATATATATTTTACCCTAAAGATTGACTGTAAATTTAGTATTTTCTAAATAAAAGGAATTTTTTTTATTTTAATTTTACTTATTAAATAATTCTCTTATAATTAATTTGTGTACCTTAAAAGTGCTGTTTCTAATAATATCCTAAGAGTTATCTGTACTTTCAAAGTAAGCTATTTTTCAATAATTGTCTGTTCACTTGATATGATGTTGTTCAAAATGTTCAAATTAACTATTTTTATCACATAAATTTAATTCAAGTTATTTGTAAATTTGTCATTAAATCCATAAGAATACCAGTAAGCTTGTTTGTCAATTTTTTCATGGTAATGATCTCAATAATTAGATTTAATTCTGGATTGCTCTCTCTTAACTATAAAATTCAAACCTAATAATACTAGAGCTACCTAGAAGTCTTATATATAAAAAAAAGACAAAATACATAATTTTTAAATATAAAATTTGATTCTCCAAAATGCTGATATAACTTGACTATGAATTTATTCTAAGTTGAATAATTTAGCAATAAAATAGATTCTCACGTTAATTAATAAAAACTGAGTAAATAATAAGAAATCCTTAACAGTTGATCTTATTAAAAAACTAAAACCTTAACTTAATGACATAAGAGTAGTTATTGTACCATAAAAGTAAAAATTATTAAATAATCAAGTTCCAGTTTGTTGGAATAGTTGACCCCTTTTATGAGATTTTATCTTTTCTTTTTCATTTCAATTACAGCTCTAATTTAAAAATATTTATGGAATTTGGTAAAGTCAATGAAGAGCTCAAGAAATTATAATAATTATATTTTTTTCTTACTTACTAGTATTGTTAATCATTTTTAAGTTATCTACTCTTGTGTTTTAGTAGTAAAATTTAAAACTACTCTTCTTAGTTGATTAATTGATTAATGCATTATATAAATATTATCTCTTAGGTTTATAGTACTTGTTATACCGATATAAGCAGAGCTTAAAAGTTTTGAATGGCTCTATGAACTTTTTTATGGAAATTCAAGTTAATGTTAATTAAAATTTCAACTTCTAATTGCCCTAAATGAAATCAAAGAGTTAATTAATGTTTTCAACTATAATATTTTAAGAAATGCAAATTTGCTTTCTCTTTTTCAAGTTTGATTTTTAAGTTCATATTATTAAGTATTATAATCTAGAATCTTTTATTTAAGGATATGATGCATATAATAATTTCTAATAGCCATTGTTCTCACTTGATCATGCAATGAAAAATTAAAAAAAGCTAAATTATCGAACTAAATTTATTATTTATTTTGGTCATCTGCTGAAGAATTAAACCTAAACGTCGAATTCTGTACTGCAATAATGTTTATGGGCACTATTTTAAAATGAGGAAGGGATACTGTAATCATTCTATTCTACTAATCAGTATGATGTTAAATTAATTTCTGCAAAATATGTATTGTTTTTAAAAATGTAAAATTTCATTGCAATATTAATTCTTAATTTATCCAATCTGTAGTCAATAGAAAATTTTTAATTATCAAATTAATATGGTTAATCAATAGATATCTTTCGATAGAGGAGGACTAAAGTCACTTTCTTTAGTTTTAATTATTTATTAAATCAGGAATTACTTAATCTTAATTGAATTAATCTTTACTAAATGTCCCATAAATGTTTTAATCTTTTGATTCCATTTTTATCATAAAAATTGTCTATATTAAAAGAAAAAATTCAAAAATATTACTTAGAAAGATGAGATTAAGGAATGAAACAGAATTACATAAAATTACTATTCTCTTATTGAAATCAGTACATTTTTAATTATCTATCTTCTACTTAGCTTCTGAATTTTAATGTAAGTTTCATTTATTAAATTGAATTTTGTGGATTTTGTGATTTTAATAAAATTTCTCCATTTTATTGTATAAAATACTTTCAGATCCAAGATAATTTTTATAAAGTAGTTAATTTAAGATTGAATCATTACCCTTTCAAAATCATTGAAATTAAGATTGGTAGTTATTTAAATAGAGTATTTACAAAAAGAGTAATGTTTTTCATTATTGCATTATTGGAACTTCATATTTTATTTCATAAATATTAAGATAATGAATAACTTTACTTTAGTTGGAGAAGATATCCTGAAAATCCCCTGAAGATACAGTGAAGATATTTTATAGTGATGACTACTGCAACCATTCGGAACTCTGTGCAAGCAAAGAACTAAATTTGAGAGATAAATAATACTAAATATTAATTAACTCCATGTTTAATTAATTAAGTTAAAGTTAATAAGTATCTTTAACTAAGATACTTAATTAATAAGGTAATTAACTAAATAGGGACATAATTTAATCTGACCATTTTCTATAAAGTGCCTGTTATATTTTTGAAAGATTAGTTTTGCATTTTTATTTTACAAATTTCCCATTTTGAATGTATTTTATTAATTATTGAATGTATAGAATCTTTAATTAGAAAATATTTAGAATAAAATATTTTTGCAACTAGTGCGATTCTGATTACAGTAGGCTAAAGCAGTGAAAATTAATGTTTTGCACAAGAGTATAGTGCTTTTGATAAAGAGTAATAATCATTACGCCAAGGCACTCTTGAATGATTATTCCATTTTGCTTATCGTTTTTAAAAATGTGCAGTCTACCCTTCGCAGGCAATGTTAAAATAACCCTTGGTTGTAATTCCTTTAATTAATGTTTTTTATTTCTTTAAGCAATTAGCTTTTCTGAGTTTTCCTTTCATCATAGACGCTCTTTCGGATCATGTTGACTTCGCTAGGTTGCTGCTCTAAGCCATTAGTTTCCAAACAGCTAATAAAGAGATATCTTCAGAAAGTCAAACCCTAATACCTTTAGACAAGTTATAGGGTTTACTTTATACTAATTTTCTATATGCAGATATTTAATTGTAAGGCTTTAACCTTATCGGATAAGAGAAGCTAGATAACTGTGTAAGATCCAAAAAGTCCTTAATGTTTATCTTAATTTTTTTAGGACTGTGCAAAAGATGTCTTAGTTTGCAGGAGATTGAAAATTAAAGATTTTCAATTAGTTGATCCTCAATAAGGTCTACCTGCAACTTGGGATAGTATTTCTTGCTTAAAGAGGTGTAAACATCCAATTCTATATGGTTTAAGGGAAGGATATGCGTGTTGCTTTGGATATGAAAAGTATTATTATAGGGTTTCAGAAATTCAAAATAAAATATAATCGGCACTCGTTAATTCAGTAACTTAAGCGCAAATCATTACACTACACTACTTATACAATTTACTAAACCATGGCCCATGCTAATTCACTAAAGATTTCTTATAATTATATCTACCTTTAATAAAATTTAATAATCTCCCAAATATTGTAAATAATAAATAATATTAGAAATGAAATTTTTATTATTATTATTTGCAGTAGAAATAGGAGGCAGTGCTGAGTCAAATAGAATTAGTATAAGGAGAAGAGAAGTGGACGAGATCAGTGCATAACTAGAGCGGAGAAGTTGGATGATGTGAAGCAGTAGAATCTATACTAATAAATAGACCAACTGTATTTATTATTAAAAATTCATTAATCAAAACAAATTTTATTTCAACTATTATTATCCTATCATTACTTTGATGACCAGTTTATTTTTCTTTTATTTATATATAAATGGCTGTAATTAAAATCAGCTTCACCATTTTAAACAAAAAGTTTTTATTATTCACAAATATTCATAGTTTTTAAAAATAAGATTTATAAAAAGATTTAAAAAATTTAATGAATATAATTAAAATATTCTAAAGATTATATTAATATGATTTTTTTACGTATATATTCCAATTTTTCACTTATTAATGAAAATATTCAATTGAAACAATTACAATATTTAATGATTAATTATATCCGCATTTAATAACATTTAAATATGTTCTATTTGCATATTTCTGTTTATACCTTAAGAATTTTTAATCACATTAAATTGATTTCCTGGATATATAGTATATATTATAGAGCTGTCATTTTAAAATGTTTCTAACTATTATGTGATTAATGCTTTATTAAAATTCTTCAATGATTGGATTTTAACTTTAAATTATCCTACATAAATTGAATAATTAATATATAAAATTAGAGAAGTAGCTCTAAATATGATTAAGTTCTCTATATCAATTGACAAATTTAATTACTTTTATACAATTTGCGAGTGTTAAATAAAAAAATTATCAGCATTTATAATAGTAGAAATAAGATTTTATTTAAATTCAAATAACTTTTATAATAGTTAATTTATTAAATTGTAATAAAAACTCTCAAAGAATCTATTATTGAAATTCGTCAATCTCCTTAATTTCAGCGAGTTATTAATATTTTTTAAGGTATAAATATTATTTTATTATTTGCATAAACACCTTAAAATCTTTCTAAATCAGATTACACTATATTATGGTGAGCTTCTCCAAGCACTTTTAGTGATGATATTCATTATAAAAATAAGCAAAGCAACTCAATATTAAAGATAATCATATTAGAATAGCAATTATATAATTCTTTGTTATAATTAAGTAAATATTATTATAGAATATTGAACTCCTAAGCAATTTGTAAAGGGCAAATTCATTCAATAAAAATATATAATTACAAGATAATAATATTTATTATTAATTTTACAGATAACATACCTAAGTGAAGTATTGATTAAGTCAGCTATATGTCATGTAAAATACTTAAGAAGTAGAATAATATGATAGTGTTTATAACATTTTATATATTGAATAGCATATATCATCCACAAATAAAGACTTCTATTATTTTTGTGTTTTTATCATATCAAGGCAATATTCTTTTTTCATTTATACTTATTAAGCTATTAAAAAGATTAATTTTAAAATTCAGAGTCTTCTCTTTTAATGAACCAATAAATCTAACTGTATAATTCGATTTTAATTTATTTGAACCGTCATCCATACTTCTTTTTATTAAATTTTGATTTTTCAAATCAAAGAATACAAAATTACAAACTTTTCTTTTCTTATTGGAACCATGTACAATTTTAAGGGTATATTTAAGTTTTATTATTTATAACTTATTTTAGATATAATTCTATAATTTGGATCAGAATAGATATTTTTAAATAATTTCGTATTAAAATCGTCTAAAGTTTGACAAATAATTAAATATGTTGAAAATTATTTTCATTATTAAATTATATTAAATTTTATTGGATGGGTAGTATCTTATAATTTTCCAGTATTTACACCATAATTTAATCTTTTAGTCTTAAATTCTTTATTTTTTTTCTTATATTCTGTAATATGACGATCATAAATAGCACTTTTTTAATTGTTTTGTTAATTTTTAAAAGTTGCTAAGAATTTAAATAGTTAAAACATATATAATTTTAAATTATTTAAATAATCATAAAAAATAGAATTGAGAGATTTGTATAGATGTTTTTTAAAAATTTTTAATTTCAGTAAATTAAACTATGATCATTTTTTACGACAAAGCCAAATTTAAATTATGTAATACGATAAAAAAGTAAAATCGAATAAATTATCCATATGTATTCTTCTAAATAAACAAACTAATAAAACAAAATGATTTGTTTGTGAATTTTATGATTATTACGATCATTCTTTTTAACAAATAAATTACCATAATTTATTTTACTTTATATGTTCTTATAATTACTATATTAAAAGAGAATGATATTTTCAATTTTTAAATGGACATCTTAGATTTATTTTAGTTATTTAATTTATATATACTTAATCATGAACGAAATGCTGACACTTTAATCTAGTCAATCTGATATTATTAATGTTTATATCAGTATCTAACAGGCATTTTATAAAAATAATAAAAAATACTTGATAAAGATTTATTAGTATATAAATTAAATAATTATATTTAATTACAACTAATAAGGACAATATATATATATTATATATATATATATATATATATATATATATATTATATATATATATAAATATATACAATTCATGTTTTTAAAATGCAATAAGACAATAAAAGTTTAAATTAAAAGTATCAATAGATTTATTTTTTAACGATTCTAAAATTGTTATTTTACTATGTACTTTGTTTGATTTATTTCATATTTATCCCAATTTCTCTCAATTATATCAATTTGTAACACTGCTTTTAAATCATTAAATGGCTAAAACATAGTATAATCTTAAAACAAAATGTGTAGTTATAAATATATACTATTTAGTTTGAAATTTTTACCTAAGAGGCCTGTCAATTTCTTGCCTTTAAAAAGAAAGGTTGGTTTTTTATTTAAAAAACTATAATTCATAAATTCTGCCAACAAATAACAACATTAATTTATAGATTATATTTATTAAGAATTTATTTGAAATAATAGATTATTTTTCAAGTATTATTTGTATTGTACTTTCTTCTTTTTTTTATTAATATTAATATGACACAAGAAAATATTTAATCTTCTATCATATTAAATTCCCCTTCTCAAATAATTTTGACTTTGCTAGTCCCTTATTTCTTTTGACCCATCTATGCTGCTTATCCTATTAAATACAATTTGATTGGAGCTTTATTTTTGTTTGCTTGTTAGCCATTTTAAAGAAGTCAATTGTACTTTAATGGAAGTTTTTCCTGAATTTTTAATTGCATTTCCATATAAAATAATTTGTATCAATGATAAATGAGGATTACGCCTACACTCTCCCATTTTTCATCTAAGTATTTTGTCTAAGTTTAGTAAAATCTCATAATTTATATATAAGATAATTTACTGATTATAATTGTTTCTAATCGATAACCTTGTAAATTAATACTAATAAGAGATTTTCTTAATTCTTTATATGAATAATGACACATACAGCTTAATTATAGCAATTTTATTTTGTTTAATTATTATTTTTTCATAAAAAGTTTTTAATCTAAAATACTAATTAATTAAATTTAAATTAGGTTTAGATTTCATAATATTTATTTAATTATGAATTTGCCTGACTTCACAAAAACTAACTTTCAACAAATTGTAGTTTCAATAATTGTAAATTCAAATATTCTTTTTATAAAAATTATTAATCTTGTATATTATGTTATATTTTATTAAACTAATTTTAATTTCTTCTTACTCAACATTATTTTAAAATAAAAATGCAATAATATAATTTCTTATAAGTATGATTATTTATTTAAATAATTTCAAATCAAATCATTATTTTTTTATTATCGTAAATAATTTATGGAAATTTTCTACAATCATAGAGGTAGTTTGGTTCTTTATTTGCAATTTATTTAAAAAAATCATTTGCCACTAAATATACTATAAGTTTCAAATATAACTTTATTTAATCTAATATTATAAAAGGGATATTACAGTTTCTAAGAAACAAATAATCCTAAACTCATTTTTCTGTTAATATAATATCTAAAGTATTTATAAAATGTAAAATCGAAACATATTTTAAAAATATCTTATATATCTCTATTTCTTTAAATATCTTTTAATTTTATCATATAAAGTCTCAGTATATTATTATGAATTGATAAGTTCATTATTATCAATTTTACTCTTGAAAAGCTTTTGATATATTTATTATTTAAATAAAAATTGATGGTATGCTCAAACCATCAGCACCATCGACTTCATTAAATCTTATATAGTTTTCATTCAGGGATTTGCAATTATTAATTTCTCTTGAAAGAGAGTCTAATCCAACATTAAATATATTCACTATATTTTGCTGAAAAGAAATTAAAATTCACATAATATCTTGAGAGTTCTATAAATTAATTGTAGTTAAATATTAAATCAATATAATTAGATATAATGGAAAACAATATAGGAGAAATAAAAATATAAAATCAAGAAATAACTACAGCACATATTTACATAATTTTAGGATATATTATGTCTAATAATTAAAAGGAAATAGTTTAGACATAATATATTAAGATAATTATTCGTTCTTTATATTAAAATTGACTTTCCAGATTTATTTAAAATAATGATTGAATATATAAAAATTCTCCTTAGAAAACTATTTTTAGAACACAAAATAAAAAATAATCATTTTAAATCAATGTTGTATTCTTAAATTCATCTCATATGTCGTTTGTTGATTTATAAATAACCATATTTTTTTTTAATTTAATTAATTCCAAAACGATGAAGCATTTGAATATTATTAATTTCTAAAGTTTATGATTAATAATAATATCCCACATTAATTACTATTAAATTAACATCATTAAGATATAAATTATTCCAAAATAATGATAACTTAATCCATTTAAATAATGAAATTTTACAATGCACAAAATAGTTTTATTTAATTCTTTAAGATTAAACTTTAGATACCTTTAATTGATGTCGTTAAATGAGTTTTAACTAAAGAGTGTACAAACAATTTAAAGCAAGTACATATTTTTTTAAAAAGAGATTTCATTTCGATTTTAATGAAAAATCTTAAGTTAATTGAAATAAATTTTATAGTACTATTCTTAGAATCTAAGAAAATACAAATTAATGTGCTTTTTACACTGATGAGATCAAACAACATCAGATTAATTTAAAATTATATAAAAAATTGAAATTTTATTTACATAAACCTAATAAATAAATGAAATTAAAAATATAGTGGCTAATATAAATTAATCTCCTTTTTAAAGATGAAATATAACTATCATAGTATATTTAAATTAGAAAATTAAGAGATCAAAGCTCGAAATTAATACTTTACCTAAATTTTGGAATAAATACTATTTTTCAATTTAATTAGTTTCACAGACTTTTTAGATTAATTTATATATTTTTTTCTAAAATAAACATGGGAAAGTTGGTCTTTTAAATTCGTAAATAAATGAAATAAGAAGCTTTAATAAATTTTATTATAAATGTTTCAATTATTTTGATATTAAAAATTAAAACTTTATACATTATAATTTTCCTCCATAACTTATCATTTAAAATTAAATTATAGACTAAGTAATTAAAATTTCTATTTCATCTTCTACTTAAAAAGATGATTAAAATGTTTTGAGGATGGGATATATTTTAAAGATTAAGAATTTGATGTTTATGTTTACGAAACTTATTTATTATTAAAGTGATTACTTACTATTTGATATTTACATACCTTACTATATTAATTTTAAGATATAAAAAATATTCAAAATAATTCTGATCAAATTTTAATATTGATTAACATTACTTAACAAAAATATGTTTTTTTATTTATAATGATAAAAGATAAAAAGAGAGATAGACAGCGGGAACCTCAGGAAAGGATTAAAAACATAAACGCTTGAAGTAACAACTATCAAAATACATTTATACCTTGGAAATTGGGAGCCAAATCATGCAAATCTAAACATTCATAGTTAAATTTTTTAAATCAATAAATATAACTATAAAAACTACAAATAATTGATAATATACTTTTACCCCAGATAATATTAATATATTTTAATAAATCCATATTAGTCATTAATTATTTAATTAATGACAATGAAAATCTCTTATAACTTCTACAATATATTGCTTAAATCTAGTTGATCCTTAATTGTATTTTTATAAGATGTCTAGAATATTAAGGGGAGCACTTTAACATCAAGGAATTTTTATTTATAAAGCCATAGTTATTTTTTCATCTTTTATAAAATGGATCTTGACTATTTGAAAATATTTATGTAGGCATCAGATGGGAAAATGTATTTAAATGTAAATAGCTTAATAAATGCCCATTTTAGTTGGCATTGATAATTAAATATTTTTATTCTTTTATAGAAAATTAATTGCTAGTAATGGTATTAATCTAACTAGGCTTCCTATAAAAAGCTTTCCACTACAATAAGATTAGCTGAGGGTAAGGCAGAAAGCTGCTAGGTTTACTTAATGAGGTCCGAGTCGAATTGTTCAATCTTTCAGTAATAACTCCTCTTTTGGGTTTGATCAAAAGATTTCAATTCATTAGATGTATTATCTGGTGTGAGTTCAGTTTCCTAGGTAGTTAGAGTAAAATGAAGGTGGGCCTCATATTTAATTGAGAGAGATTATGAGAAAATTAGAAGCAAATTATAAGAATTTTACTTTTTTATAAGTTTGAGTAGTGAAGCTACAACAGCGAAAGACATGAGCTTCATTAACAATAGTAGTAGGACCAGTAAGTGTTTTTTATCATTATTGCCACCGTGTAATTTTCATCTAAGCTCTGTTGAGCATTCTATCTCTATAGTCATCAGCTCTGTCATATTATGATATCTTAGATGGTGAGAAAGCATTTGTAGATTTTTAGAGTATTTTATATTCATTGCTGCCACCTAAAAGATTTTAACGGCAACAAACTCAGATGCTTGCAAGTCGCGACTTAGGTTAAGGGTTTGATTTATTTTTAACAGTGATAGGTTGAATATAATTTTAGAATACTAAGATTAACTACATTGATAAAAAATATTAAATTACTATTACTCAATGTAGTACTATATTTCTCAAATGTAATACATTATGATAGATAATTAATAATGATCTTAAAAATAACATAATATAAAAGATATAGTATTTTTATATGATTACGACTCATGAGTATAATGTATTCTGCCAAAGTGATGTAACTATACAATTTTATTAAATATAGTTATAAATTAAAGATTTCTTTTATCGAGTAAATTTTTAGTATTTAATTTTATTTTAAATTGAATGAAGGACAACATATTTATATTATAAACTTAAATCAACACATGTTATACTGTTGGCCTAGCTAAATCTATAAATATCATGTGATAATAATTGCATTTAATTTTATGTGCAACAACAACTGTTTTGCTGTTTACTGTAATTTCTAAGCTTTTAAAAAAATACATATACTTAAACTCAATGATGAATAATAAAATTTATTAAGAAAGGATGGTAACACTCTATTGGGCATTTTCTATATTTTATATAACGATAATAATAAATAAGCAGAAGACTTTATATACTGAAAGAGTTGTTCTCTAAACCTTATCTTATATTTAATTTTCTGTAATGATTAAGATTATTCAAAATCAATGTAAATCAGGCGCTCCCAAATAGACTTTTCCTCAATTTTACCTAAGTAATTAAGTTTCATGACTATGATCCATAAAAACTGTGAACTTTATCATTCTAACATAAATAGTAGCTTAATACTGCGCAAAAAATAATGAATAATTTGAAGTGCAAAATGCTGCAATAAAAAGTAGTGAATATAAATAACAAAAGACAAATACCAGGGCTATACAATAAGCTCAAATATCGTCAAAAATAATAATGGGATTATACTCCAAAGAAAAACTATAAAATGTTGAAGGTATGAGAGCACAAATGGAAACTTTTAAATCATCACAGAATCACGTTTTAAGGACTATTCTGCAACCCCGGTTGGTTGAGGTTTCATTTCCAATATTGAAGAAATTGAACAGAGCTCCAACCTTTTGATTTCTTTTTGGCATTTTAAAACTAATGGGTCAACCCGTGCCATAGAAGCAATGGCCATTGAAGATGGTAAAATAAGATTTTTTGGTGGGATTTTATGCAGGAGTGACTAAGAAGGTAATTTTTCATTTAATAAATAATTTTCCCTCTCAAAGCTAAACAATCCTTTGAACTCGTTAAGGAATCCATCATAATTTTAATAATATTAACTATAGTATTTCACTATGATTTGAGTTTGATTGATCTATTTTTTATTATGAAGAAAAATTATGTCAAAAGTGCCATATTTGACCTAATCAAAAAGCTAAATCTTTTCCTTTAACGATTTAAGGCAAAGTGACTATGTTAACGTGTGGCTAAAGAGAATCATATACATATTTATAATAATTTAAAACAAAAATAGCAAAAACAAAATAATTCTTCCAATTAATAATTTAAATAGTATTTTAATTAAAAAAAATATAAATAATGCAGTAAATTGAATATACTAATTATATAAGGTCTAACAATTTTACAATTATGAAATTATACCAATCATGTATTTTACCAAAATAATGTTTTTTTTATTAAATTATTGAATATTGAACAAAGAAACAATTATTACAAAGGTAAAGATATTAAAAATTGATATTTATAGGTAATTATGAAGTTAACAGACTATCTCTGATGTAGAGATAATTCTATCCAATTTAGAATAAGATTAGCTGACCTTAAAATAATTTAGGTTCATTATAAGATTAAATTTTAATTAAACAACCTGAAGAAGTTAGATTGAGGAAAGTTAATAATTCAGATGTATGAAATCAATGCTGGAAAAAAAATTATGGAAGAAGTGATGAATTTAAAACAGTGTATCTAAATTTTACAATTAAAAATTACTCAAAGACATGCTATAGAAATTGAGAAGGACCTGCAATTGGTACAAGCCACTACTAGAATAAGCTGCTATGAATAAAACTATTGGAGGAAATAGCCAATACTAAGATATGAAACAATAATGAGCAATCAATCAGGGAAATGGGAATACTTTCTCGATAGAAATGATCGTAAAGGCACCTTGCATTTAGTAAAACAATTTTTAATAAAGAAAATTAATCAAGAAGATAAAAGCACTAACAATTAATTAATAAAGAGTGCAGCTCGGTAAATATACCGTAAAGTTCAATAATATAATATTGACGTATTTTTAGAGAAAATTAAAAATGATTAAGATTTATGGTATATCTTAATTATAAAAAATATCAAATAATTGTATAATAAAGTTAATTCAATTTTGGAGATTAGCATGATGAAAATGAAGTTAATCATGAAGAAAAAAAAAATTCAAAATTAATCTGAGCACCGATGAAGGAGCGTGTTTGGCCTAACTTAATGCTCAACTAGCACCATTAATAAAAAATGGTAAGTGCCAATGGGAGTCTTCTTGAATATTTTGACAATTAGATTAACATTATATTATATTATATTTCTGATTGAAAATGTTATTAAAATTAATTATTTTTGATCATTTTTACCAAGAAGAAGAATAATATAAAATACTATACTATATAATATTTTATAATGAGATATCACAAACCAATATTAAAAGAAAGGATAAAAAAGAGGAAACAATAATTATGAATGAATAAAACTCTCACTCATTTTTTTTGTAGAGATAGATGTTGATAAAATATTGAAAAATGTAATTTCAACAAAGCAGTAAATATAGTCAGGTTTGATTGAAAAATGCCAGCAAAATCAGAAAACCACAGAGAGATCGTGAACAACAGTAAAATAGCAGAATGGTTTAATTAAGTAACATTCCTAATGTACTAGAAAGAAAAGAATTTAGTCTTCCTTAGTAAGAATTAAACCGAGTAGCATCCAAGGATAGATTGGTAGCACAAGACCAATCGTAGTAAACTGATACTTAAGTAAAAGAATTGAAAGTCATCGTAAAGAAAATTCAAAAAGAAATAAATGGTAAAATTATAGACAAGAGATTACTAAATATGTTCTCTTAGAAAACAAAAGCACTCACTTTTATTTGATCGAGATATAGGAGCAAATCAAGGATTCAAGGCAGAAGTGTTTAATCAGATAAGCTCACATATATAGTATTATATACAGCATATTACTGTATGTAAAGATCAATTTTTAATTTTCAATTACTAAAATTAGAAAAAGATTAGCACATAGTTATACTGATTAAGAATCTTAAAAGGATAATAGAAAATTGGAATAGGTAGAAGGATATAAAGAATAAAGGAGAGGCACAAAGAAGCAGACATGCCGACAAAGCTTTTTAATTACTACCATTAGGACTCTGTTTACTTAAAGTATGAATTAAAGCTACTCACCAAGAAGGAAACCTGTTTGACTTTGCCGATGATATTAATATCAAAGAAAGAGAAAAAATGGATTAACAGTAAAAGCATCAAAGAAATACATTAGTTTCAAAATTTAAATTTGAATTCCAAGAAAAAGTTCGATTTGAGTAATGCTAAGGTGTTCAATGTAAAAGAAGTTGTAGGAGAGATTAAGAAAGATTAGGAGATCAAATAAAATGGAATAATTATTATTTAAAACTATAGAATGTAAATGAAAACTTGGGACAAATAATAAAATAAATTTAATTAATTTTTTTAAAAAAAAACAAGATCAAATATTCTTACAATTTGACACACTATAATGCATGTTCAAATAAAGCTATCAGAAAATTTTAATTTACTCTATTGGTTGCAACAAAATATTTGAAACTAGCCGAAATTGATAAAATAATAGAGTAGTTGAAACTGATGTAATCCAAGACTTCAAGAGATTTCCAAAAAAGATATTAATAAATATAAATTAACGAATCAATGTAGAAAAGCACATAATTGTGGAGCTAGTTTTGAAAATGTGAAGTCAAACTTGAACAAATAGATAAAAATCTCAGTTGTTTACAACTTAAACTAAAGAAAATAAATAAGAACTTCAGTACATGGAAAAGTTATTTATAACATATATATAATGTTTACATGATGCCTATTAGTCAATGTAAGAAGGTAGAGAACTACTAAAAGAGTCACAATTGCAATATCCGTAAAGACTTTATTAACTCGATGTGTTTTAGAAAAAGTAATTTGATAAACGAAGTAGGAGATCAGACGAAATTTATTGCTATTTTAAATTATCATAGATTATTAATCCAAATTTAGGTCATTGTAAATATGATTTTGTCGGATGAAAGAATAGGATTAGAAGAAATTTGAGTACTCTTTTAGTGTTAAAACTATTTAGAATAATTATGTTAATTCAAAGTTTTCTAATTTTTTGGATTAAAAAGAATTTAAAAAAGAATTATATTTTGTTCATTTTGATCTTAAAATATATTCATATCTATTTTTTAATTTCTTAATTTTTTCATTCTAACAATTATACATTCTTAAAAAAACAAATGTAATATTTACTGCTGAGGTCCATCATTTTCTTGAAAGCTTCTGGTGTTCCTCTCTATATTGATTTAACTATCTTTTCCCAACAACTTTTTCATCTCCATTTTCTACTTCCTCATATTATCTCCTACTATTTTCTATCAGATCTTTCTTGGTTTTTCAACTTATTTAGCCAGGTACCCAGAAAGTAAAGCCATTGATTGGAGGGACGTGGCAGTGAACTATACAGACATCGTATTTCATGCATTTCTGATCGAAACAGCAAAGTGAGTTATCACCATCAAAATTATAGTATATGTTTAAATAATCAGAATAAAAAAAACATTAAGCCTGGTAAATTTCAATTATTAAATATTTCTTTTATTTAATTCTCCCCATTTTAATTGCAGTCCATATATATTTTGCAACAAATGAAATTTTATAATTATGTGATTACTCTATAATTGAACAAGTATTTAAATCTCTAGATGATTAAGTATTGAAGCACCCTCTTACAAAATCTTAATTATACTCGCAAAATTGCTTCAATTAGGCCTTGCGAGACACTTGCAGAAGATTTAAGAGTAAGAAATATAGAGACATAAATAAAAGTATAGCATGATAATTTAGTATCATTCCTTTAAATAAAATATTGTTATTTTTAATTGCAATTTAGAAAGGAATATATTCATATAAATATGATAAAGTTGCTTTAAAATAAGGAATAGTTTAATTTCAAAAAAAATGAAAGCAATAATTAGATAATTAATTGCTAATATTATTGATTTAAGATTATTGTTAAAGTTAAATAAAATGAGAGCAATAACTCAATCGCTAACTTTTCTTGAATTTCAAGCAGCTTTATGCAAAACATAAAACTAATATCTAATGTATCATACTATATATTAGCTAAAAAATTATTTTATAATTTTTACAGTTGGTTGATTTTCGAATGGAGCTAGCAATTTGCTAGTAAGGAGTGCTAGTTTTGTTTGGATCGTGATGATGATGTGGGAAAATGAAGAACCATTAAATCACAATTTGATAACTTTTTCATAGTCTAAATAGGATATAAATTATATCAAAGAGTTATAAAATAATGAATTTGCTGAGAATCTCTTGGTATAGTTGAAGCCAAGGACCATAAATGCGAGTGACACAATTACTTACTTTTAGAAAGGCACTCTTGTTAAAAGAGATGTCTCTCTAATGGCTATATTTGTATTAAGATTCATGAAAATTAGTAGTATAACCTTTTCTGTTTAAGATATTGTATTTTTTTTCTTTGAATTTGGAATAAATAATTAATAGACAGTCACTTTCTATTATAAAATTGGGTTGATTTCTTAATATATGATAAATCAAACTTTTGCTCATATTCTTTTGTTATCAGGATCTGAACTTCAGTGTATTCATAATTTTTAATAATTTTCACTTCTCTTAAGTATTTTTGGATTCATACTTCTAGATTTTCATTCTTTTAAATCCACTTGGATGTAATATATTAAATTCATTTTTTGTATTATGATTCAATCTAATTTAGGTAAGCATTTTTCTACTCTATTTAAAAATTTTTTAAGCGGAGAAATAATATTCATCCTCTGAATTTTGTACTTAATTTTTCTGTTATATATTTTTCTTAAGTTTAGACCCTCTTTATTTCTTTCTCTATCACCCAGCCCTTTAACATTGCTTGTCTTTTTAGATTTTGAATAAAAATAAGGTAAGCATTAAAAGTGAAACTTACATTAGTGCTGAACTTTTGGATCACTTATGAGCTCTCGATATATCAACCAGATATTTTTGTAATTTTGAGATAGAGAGGTGATCTTTTATATTTGGGGGGGGGGGAAGTTTTCTGCACTCGAGGAAGTTTCCTGCACTTTTTTTATTAATGTAAAATTTAATATATTTTACATAAATTAACAAATTTAATATTTTTATGATTCATTAAATAATAAAAGCATATTATTCATCATTGAAGTTGCTCAACTATCATTATAGGCATGGTAAGAACAAGATAAATTGAATCAAAATTACACTTACAATTGGATACAATATTTGGTATTACTTTAATAAAGCAATATAATATTTAAGAGACAGAACCTACAAATATCAGATAAAAAATGTCAGAGCTTTTGGACTCTGAAGAGAGATATTAACTATTGATTAATAAATTAAAGTATAAATATAACAATGAAATTAGTCCTGAAGTTGATTGATAGTTTTTATAAATATTAATTTAATTTAATTTAAAAAAATAAAAATTTAAAATATATAAAAAAGTGCAAGAAACTTCCCTAAAATTTTTATTTTATCATAAACCAGTGCAAAAAACTTCCCCCCCCATATTTTTATTTAAGAGGGAGTTATCTGTGAGATTATGGTAATCTTAAACAAACATTCATAATAATTTATCTAATGTAGTTTAGATAAACTGACGCTTTAAATTACCTCAACCTTTATATTTATCTGTATTCATAAAACACAAACTTTAGGTAATTTCTACTTCTGCTTTGAACTACAGCTACACCAATTTCGTGGCAGTTAGAATTTTTCTGATTAAAGATCTTTTAAAATTGTAATTTTTAGTAGATGTTGTTGGGAATGAAGTACTAGTAGTTGAAGTTAGAGTAGTAGTAGTAAAATATTTTGTTATCGTCTGAGTATTTCTGATCATTCATCTTTGAGATCAAGTCAAAAACCTCATGTCTAAAAAGTGAAACAATTCCATATAACGTTTGCCATTTTTGAATAATAATAATTCAGTTTATAATTAAAAATTAATATTTAAATCTAATATTGCAATATTAATTTTTTAAGCTTTAATTAATAATAAAAAATTGAATCGTTAAAATATTTAAAAATAATGTTTCCCATTTGATTAAAGGTATCTAATTAATCTGTTTCATTATACGTTTTGACTTAACATGAATTACTCGAATTTTACCTTCATTTTTGGTTTGGTGCCCCATATATTTGAATATTTCCTATAAATATATCTAAAAGTTAAAAGAATTGCCCATGAATGATCTGCCAACATTATGCATATAGCCTGAGCATACGACTCTTCTAGCTTCATTAAAGTTTAAGTGACTTCACTAAACTCTCTGATTTTTAATAATTCAAATCCTTTATTATCGATTTCGTCATCGAACAAGTATTCTTAAACTACATCGCGTAGGTTTATGCTGTTTTTTGTTAAAAAGAAAGCAATCTTCAAGATTCCTTCTTCTTCATTTTGCTTATTGTTTGTAGTTTTATATCTACCTTGTCAAACTCCTCATTTATAACATATTTTTATTGAGCATTTAAAGTACTACCTTAATTTGGTTAAATACAGACATAATAAATTGCTTCTTAGTTACAATAGCCCGCTCATAATTTTCAAGATTCTCTGTATCTTTATAGTCTTATCGCTCTAATAATCATAATCTACATCTTTGTTTAGCATTATAGTCTGTTTTTTTAAATGATCTTAACTATTGTTGTTATTATGAAGACGTTGTACTTTTCTATTTTTAGTTAACTATGAGACTTCCACACTACTGTTCGTTTTAATAAGAGACTAAGAATTCACACTTTTATATCTGTCTCCAGAGTTTACTATTTTCAATGAGACTTCAGCTTTATTCGATTTTTAAGTGTTTGTCTTTGGGAACTATGTTTTGTTTTTTGAAATCGTATTTCTAGGGTTCTTCATTTTGTTTAGCATTCACTTACTCACTATAGCTGTCGCAAATATAGTGAAATGCTAAATTATACATTAATATCTATAAGATTTTTAAGGTTGTGTTTTCGTTGAAGTGCTTTCTTGATTTCATTTCTAAACATCTTTTATATTAAAAACCCCAAAACCTCTTCATTAGTTTGATTGAATTTTTGATTGATAATAGTAGAAAATTAGTGCATATTTTATTAAGGTTTTAATATGGTTTATGTAGGGGATTAGGGTTTAAATTAATGTGAATTAGTGTTGTAAGAGGTGTATTATTTTAATATTCACTCAAGCAGTACTTTGGCATCATGAGGCAACTTTTTTAATTTTATTTCTCCTAACCAACTTACAATTTAGTCTATTGTATGATCCGCTCTATGGTTAGGCTTAATGATTATTTACTCAGCCATATCTATCATTTTACCTTTTATCTTATTCTAGTCTAAATATTGCTGTATACTCTGCTTTGAATCTTTCTCTCTCACAGCTGTATCAATAATTTCTTGCCATATAACATTCAGCAATTATTGCCGCAAGATCCCATATATCCCATTTAATATCACCATCTCTCCAGTTCACCCATTCTGGAAAGTATCCAGGAGTGCCATAAACTTTGTCAAGTCCTGAAGCTTCAACTCTTTATGATCTATTGAAATCAATTACTACTACTCTGATATGTGAAAAGTTAAACATAATATTATCATGCTTCAAGTCTCTGTGAACATACCTTTAAGTGTGCAGTCTTTAATGCCTCTGCTAACATTTGTAAGAATAAGAGGTAGTTACTTTGGAATAATTCAACCTTAAATTTAGTCTCTCAAAGTCAAATAATATAGAGGGAGACGAAAATCAACATGATTTTGAGTAACCAGCATTGTATCGAGGCTAATTATAAATTTGCACTGTCTCTTGCTTTAGTAAGAGCTTAGTAATCATTGACAAATTTCATTTGATTTTTGTCATCCCATTTAAAGTAGTTGAATTGATAATACTTTTATGTAAACTGCTTATAACTTATAACCTTTTTTCAAACTTGTACTCAAGTAAATAAAACCCATGATTCTTTTAAGAATTAAGATAGGGGGTATTTATAAATAATCAAAAATTAAATTATTATTGGCCAAAATCAATAAAAATTAGCGTAAAAACAAATATACACAACCTGATTGGTTTAATTTATAAGAAAAATTATTCGAACCAATAGTATTAATAATTGGGCAAATCATCAAAATATTACGCCAATAATAATTAAATTCTTGATTATAGAAATACCACCCTATCTTAATTCTTAAAAAACCATGGGGTTTTATAAGAGCTCTTTACTATTACATTTAAAAATGCAAGCTTTAGTGCTTATATCTTCAAAATAATTTTCACTATCTCAGGTTCAAAGGTTTTCACTGCTATAATAAGCTAATATTCTTTCTTAACTCTTTGTTCCAAAGATTCTAAAGGGTCTCTTGACTATCTTTTATGAAAGAACAATTCACCAGCTTCAAGATCTGACTTCAAACTTCTTGCCATGATGTTTAAATGTGAACTTATAAATACCTTGGATGATTATATTTCTTTTTTTAATCAGGGCAGAAATATTTTCCATATATTTTATCATGCTTAAGATAGGGCTTGAGCTTGTTAGAATGCTGTACTAAGATATGACGCTTAAGTGTAGATATATAAGTGAATTTCGGTCTGCATTTCAATTAAAACTAAATAGTTATTCAAAGTCTGAAATCTAACGCAAGAGAATTTCAGGTTCATTTTAGGTAAAAGCATCAAGGATCTCAATTTTCTTTTTATTTATGAAAGAAAGTTTTTTCTGGCTAATGCCAAGCAATGCAGCTTTTCTTAGTAGGTTGCTTCTCATTTTATAAATAATTTAAATATTTATACAAGCTGTTTAAATTCTACCTGTAAAAACGATTAAGAGATTATTCTTTAAAATGAGAGGCCTAATAAGAACGAAGCGCGAGAAATCAGTTTTATATTTTTTTATTTAAGAGATAATTTATATGTTAATTTATTTATTTCATCAATTTGCACCTAAATGCGTTTTGTAAAGTTAGGTGAGCTAAATTTGGTTTAGTAAATTTAGGAGGGGAAGTTTTATAATTTAATTTTTTAATGAACCACCTTCAACGTTGTTGAACTTTAATTTAACATCCTAAATAAGTTTTTAGAAAATTAGGAGCAACACCTAATAAAATTAATTACTGTTAGGAGCAATTAATGAAGAAAAAAAAGTTTGATAAAAATGGAAGTCAAACTCTAAATCTTAAAGAAAATTCCTCCTTGTTTCTCTATGTTTGTGATTTAGTTTTACCTCTCGTTAGATCTCTCTTTTTAGTAGTAAAATTTAAATAAACTAAGTAAGGATATCCATAATTATAAATTTCATTAGCATTTCTAGAAAGAGTAAGTGAGATTGACTCTATGAATGATGCAATGAAGAGAATTTGATCTCAAGATTTATTAGGAAAATTTAGAAGTAAAGAGGACCTTTAGAGATATTTAGTATAGCAAGGTAAGTGTTAAAGTAAGATTAATAAATCAATAATAGTTGGATTGTTCTTACCGACTTAGGAGGGAAATAAAATCTCATTCTTAAAAGCCTTACTAAATGAAGAGAAAAAAACTTTTAAGTCAATTAAAAAATTAGGATGAAAAGAGATATTTAATTATCCTGAAATCTCTGTAACTAATCTTTATGGGATAAAATGAGTGATCCAGATGTTTCTCAGTGCCTTCCATCAAAGCTACAGATCTCTAATAAGTTGCCAGAGAGAAACTTGTTCTTTGATGTCCTTGGAACTCTAATACCTTAGAACTTTAAAGAATTTATTTAAGAAGCTCACAAGAAACTCTAAATCATCTCTAATGAAGAAAAAGAGAATTAGGGAATTAAAATCAGTGACTCCTGGTTGCAGGAACTGCAGAAGCATCCATTCATCTAAAGTAAGCTTAGACTTTTACTTTATAGTAAAAACTGGAACTGCTTTTTACTTGAATAAAGAGCACAGCTAATTAAACAGAGAGAGAGAGAAAAAATCTCAAGAAAACATAAATCAAGTAAGAGACTCTTCAAAGATTTATATATGCCAGACGAGAAGAACATAGGTGCATGAGCTGTCACTAAGAGAAGAAACATAGGCCCAAGCAAGCCTTAAGAGGAAGAAAGAGAAGCCAAATGGGTTAGTTTAATATTTGAACTTGTTCATTCGTTTAAATCTAAAACTTATTTATAAACACAAAATCTCCCTTCTCTTGCGCATAGTTTAGCTTTGTTATTGCTGATTTTTTTTGCAGCACTCTTAATAAAATCTACTGTATCTATCTTCAAGTCGTGTATCAAGTGGTAGAGGAGAGGTTCTTGTAGTGGCTTTTCATTAACCCTCAATATAGATCCATTAGATTGAACTAAGGGCTGAAACGAACATTAATTACAAGTGTTGTGTTAAATCTTTGATATTCCCTCCATGAATCTTTAATTTTATAAACTGACAAGTTATCAACGATCAGAATAATCTCTTAATTAGCATATTTTTCTCTGAGTTATTGTAAGAACATAATATTTATTCAGTCTTTATAGAACGAGGGTGAATAACATAAGTCTTGAGGCCACTATCTTCACTTATTCCACCAAGAATAACATAAGTTAAAATCTTAAACTTTTAATTAAATACTTCTATGTTATTGTTTCTATATCTTTTATACCAAGAACTTGAAATGAAAGTATCAAAGATGAATACTGCCTCATCATCTTATATGAACTTAATATTATGCTCTGAAGTCCTCCTCATTTAATCGAATATCTTGTAAGATATTAGATTCTTCATATAATATATTAGCTATGTATTAAGAAGGAATTTGAAGTCCAAGAAAATAGATATGTAACATCACAACTCTTAAGGCCAGAGAAAAAAGAGCCCGGTATTTAAGAGTCTTATCATTTAGGAGAAAATTAATATTATATAACTGAAATTTTAAAGGTCTTTTAGGCTTAGAATTAAGGTGTTATCATTTAAATTCAATGATAATAGACAGTGAGACCTTATAGTAGCAAAATAATTATGGAGAAGCCTTGCTATAGACGTGTAATTTATACTTAAAAATGAGATGATCACAATAATGATCACATCCATAACGCAATTTAAAAAATAAATGAATATAGTCACTGTGATAAACAGACCTCAAACCTCACATATAATCTCTTAAATTACTAATATTTAAACAGAAAACCCCCACATAAACCCTATTTAAACTCTCATAAAGTATGCCTTAATAGTCAACTTTTATAAATAAAAAATTCAATCAAACTACTGAAGGGGGTTTTGGGGTTTTGATTGTAGAAGTAGAGAAAAAAACATATTGCAATAAAATGTTTTTGATAATACAGTTTTTTAAATAGCAATATTATAATAAATTCTATTACATTACTTATTCCTAAAATAATTAATATTTACGACATTTTTAAATAAGTCATAATAATTTTAAAGTCTAGATTTATTTAATAAGTAATTACCTTTCTAGAATTTTGTATTGGATCATACAATTTAAGCTTCAAGAGTGACCAATAAAATGCATCTATTTATTTTAAAATAATGCTATAAATAATTGAATAGATTACAATATATAAAAAATAAATTAAAATAACTTAGTTACTATGGGAAGAAAGCTCTAATTAATTGTAAAATTCTAAACTTAATTTCGTCTTAATTATTTTAATCCTTGCAATATAATAAATATTTATGAGTCAAGAGATAAATACATAAATAAATTATAATTAAAAAAGATCTAATAGAAAATAAAAATATTTAGTTCATAGTATTAGCTTCTAAAAATCAAGACCCCTCTTTGACAAAGTATTTTTTTTTTAATTAAAGAATTTTTCATAATAAAGAAAATAAAATAATCATTGAAAAAAAAACGATTACTCTGATTTATAGGTAGATTTAGCTGAAGATTCTTTGATAAAAAGCTAATCAAGTGCGAGAAAATTTTATAAATTGATAAAGTCTATTAATGGAGCAATAAAACAACTGATATATTAAGGGTTAAACCTAGAGGTAAATAGGGATTTAAATAATGGTGTATTAATTATTTAATTTAGAAATAATCACCTTGATTAAGACTACGGAAATACGTAAAAATAAATCCCCTAGGTAGAACTAATTTTCATTAAACTATTTGATTTAAAAGTCTAAAGTCATGGTCATTTGAGATTAGCGGGCAAACATAATATTGATAGTAATTTAATCATTGAAATCTTTTATTCTTTTTGCATTGATGTTTTTTATTAAAATGCAGATGATGAAGAAGATTTCCCTTTGCCAAATAAATATTGCTAACAGACATTTGTTTCAGAATTTTGAATTCTAGCTTTAACTGTAGTATTGCAAATATAGTGGCAGTTAGGTTTTTTCTGTTTACATTTTAAAAACTTTTGGCGTTTAGGTTTTTAGTTAATGCTGTAGAAGATGTAGTCGAAGAAGTTGTTGATGAAGTAGGATTTTAATGAAATAAAGATAATTTAAAATAAAAATAAGACCTAAGAGAAATAGAAGAAAACTGATGATAAAAATTCATATAATTAAGGTTAACATACTCCATATTTAGGTTGTAATAAATCAATTTAAAATTAAAAATTAATATTGAAGAATACATTTGATTTGGGAAAATAAATAATAATTAATAAATAACAATTTAAAATCGTGGCAGTTAACTTTCTACAATATCGCACTTGTTCGATAAAGAATTCAAAATTAGCTGGACTTTACTATAGGCGGTACCCCTCTATCGCATCCACAGACCGAGATAAATAGACTTTAATTTTAACAAAAAAATCAACAAAACAAATCACCAAAAATTAAAATCGAGTTATCTCGGTCTGTGAATGCGATAGAGGGTTACAGCCAATAGTAAAGTCCAACTAATTTTAAATTCTCTATCAAACAAGTACCATATTGCCTAAGTTTTGCCACGAATTTAAATTATTGATATATGAATTATAATTTATTTTCCCAAATCAAATGTATTCCTAAAATATTCAAATCTAATATTTGAATAATAAAAACACAAAAAATTATCAAGATATGAATCATACAAAATCTTATAGACTTAGTTAAACTAAATTGATCAAAGCAGTAAGTATTACATGGTGAACAACAGAGACTCCTAGAAAAAACTATAATAAATCAAAGCTAACTCAAGTGGTAACATGAATCACATAGCCTAAGTCAGAAAAAGGAATATGTAAGGAAAATTTATAAAAAATAAAACATTTTATAGGTCAGCTAAACACCCTAATCACATGAAAACAATGCAAATAAAAAATCTAGATAAATTCAAAAATGAAGATCCAGCACATATGCCACTATATAGTAGAAAAACTCTATGAATTAAAATAATAAAATTTGAAATGCAATTCAAAGCGCCAAATCAAACTAGAAAATTATTTTTAAGAAAAATCCTTTAGTTGGTAGTTAAAAGCAAAGACAAAAATCTTAAAAGCGGGTTTTACAATACTTTGAGAAAGAGTAGCTTTAAAAAGAGTGCTAAAAATAAAAGAGCAATAAACAAAAAGAATATAACATAGTATTAAAGAATCAGAAAAGTTTTTACAAAATAAAATCACAAAGAGAGACAAAATTATTGAAAGCATGAATCAAGCTTTGTATAAATCAGTCAAAACAGTGTTTAAATCTTGAATTTAAAAATACAAATATAAATAAGAAATTACATTAATCTTACTTGAAATTTCCGGAATAAAATTCATTAAAAATATGTCTGATTTATAATAGAATTTTAAATCATGGTTGAATTAATTATTAAAGCTTATTTATTTTTGCTACATGAGCCAATTAGATAAAAATATATTTTTAATTTATATCTCTAAGTAATTTTATTTAAATTATATAAAATAGAAATGAAGTTTGTTTTTATTTTTATGAACTTTTATTTATTCCTCATTTAATAGATGAGTAATTTTAAAATAATTTTCTAATAAAGTATATAGATTTTAAATTATTGCATTTTGAATGAACAATACAAATAATTTAACAAATATATATATTTAAACTATCAAAAAATTTAGTTTAATTTTTGTTGAAAAGTATGTTCATTTCATTTAAAAATTATAAATAAATAAAATAAAATAATTTTATATTTAAATAATATAATAAAATGGGCACAAGTAGTAAAAATATATAAATTTTCAACTTGAGCACATATTTAATATAATAATAATAATATCAAAACAAAATTTTTAATATTATTATAGTAATTTTCGAACAATACTTAAATTTATAATAAGTCATATTTTTAGAGTTTAAATATTCGCGATTTTAAAATTAATTTGACTGAATCTCAGATCTAAATGAAAACTTAGTAAAATGTAACTGCAGAATGAAACTAAAATTTAGCATTAAATTTTAAGACTACTTTATCATCTTTTAAGTGATAATAAGTCCCATACTT
>ARYC01017341.1:0-56918 GCA_000711775.1 Oxytricha trifallax
CAACTAAACAAATCACCTAAAATTAAAATCGATTTATCTCGGTCTGTGAATGCGATAGAGGGTTACCGCCAATAGTAAAGTCCGGCTTATTTTAAATTCTCTATCAAGCAAGTACCATATTGCCTAAGTTTTGCCACGAATTTGAATTGTTGATTTATTAATTATAATTTATTTTCCCAAATCAGATGTATTCCTAAAATATTCAAATCTAATATTTGAATAATAAAAACACAATAAATTGTCAAGATTTGAATCATACAAAATCTTATAGACTTAGTTAAACTAAGTTGATCAGAGCAGTAAGTATTATATGGTTAACAACAGAGACTCCTAGAATAAAATTATAATAAATCAAAGTTAATTTAAGTGGTAACATGAATCACATAGCCTAAGTCAGAAAAAGGAATATGTAAGCGAAATATTATCATAAAAAATAAAACATTTTAATAGGTCAGTTAAATATCCTAATCTCATGAAAACAATGCAAATTAAAAAATCTCGATCAATTCGAAGATTAAGATTCAGCACTTATGCCACTATATAGTATAAAAACTCTATGAATTAAAATAATCAAATTTGAAATGCAATTCATAGCGTTAAATCTAACTAGAAGATTATTTTTAAGAAAAATCTTTTAGTTGGTAGTTAACAGCAAAGTCAAAAATTTTAAAAGCGGGTTTTACAATACTTTGAGATAGAGTATCTTTAAAAAGAGTGCTAAAAATAAAAGAGTAATGAACAAAAAGAATATATCATAGTATTAAATTATTATAAAATTTTTTACTAATTAAAATCACTTAGCGAGACAAAATTATTGAAAGCATGAATCAAGCTTTGTATAAATCAGTCAAAACAGTGTTTAAATCTTGAATTTAAAAATACAAATATAAATAAGAAATTACATTAATCTTACTTGAAATTTCCGGAATAAAATTCATTAAAAATATGTCTGATTTATAATAGAATTTTAAATCATGGTTGAATTAATTATTAAAGCTTATTTATTTTTGCTACATGAGCCAATTAGATAAAAATATATTTTTAATTTATATCTCTAAGTAATTTTATTTAAATTATATAAAATAGAAATGAAGTTTGATTTTTATTGTTAAAATCTTTTATTTATTCCTCATTTAAAAGATGAGTAATTTTAAAATAATTTTCTAATAAAAGTATCTAGATTTTAAATTATTACATTTTGAATGAACAATACAAATAATTTAACAAATATATATATTTAAACTATCAAAAAATTTAGTTTTAATTTTTGTAGAAAAGTATATTCATTTCATATAAAAATTATAAATAAATAAAATGAAATAATTATATATTTAAATAATATAATAAAATGGGCGCAAGCAGTAAAAATATATAAATTTTCTACTTGAGCACATAATAAATAAAATTATCAAACAAAATTTTAAAAATAATTATAGTAATTTTCGAACAATACTTAAATTTATAATTACTCATATTTTTAGATTTTAAATATTCGCGATTTTTAAACTATTTTGACTGAATTTCAGATCTAAATGAAAACTTAGTAAAATGTAACTGCAGAATGAAACTAAAATTCAGCATTAAATTTTAAGACTACTTTATCATCTTTTAAGTTATAATAAGCCCCATACTTGTTATGAATCTGAACGTACAATTCATGACTTGTAAAATATAATGTAGGCTAAGGATGAAGAGCTGAATTTCACATAGAAAATTAAATTTACAAAGATTAACGAGCTGAAATTTGAACTAGAAAATACTAAAAGAACATGCAGTCAGATAAAGACAGTAAATTATTTTTTTATCAATAAAATATTAATGAACTAAAAATGAACAAGAAAAGATTTATCAAAGCCCTAATTCTAAACCAACTTAGCAGATCTAAGTTCAATCACAACAATCAGAGAGAAGAATTGAAAAAAGAGAATGTCAAGAATACAATCAGCTAATGAGAGATTCGACAGCTCGTAAACCTCTCAACCGACCGATACAGTCTTTATAAGAATCTCGAAGGCTCCACTTTAAGAATAAATGTTGATTTTAATCACAAACTTAAAAAATAGGAAGATTTAATAGTAAAACTCAAAGCCTAGTTTACAAGTGCAAAAGAGACCGGTATATGTTAAGATACTTGAGAACAATTTAATTAGAAGAAGTTAAATTGAATAGATGGATAATACAAGGAAACTTATTGAGACATTGAGCGTTAACAATATCAAAAGTCGTTAGACTAAATTCAAGAACTTAAGTATATAATGAAAAATGAAGATAAAGTTAAGGTTAATTCTGAAGAGATGGTCAGTAAGAATGACGATAAGTTCAAACTTATAAATTTACCATATTATAAATTGATTGCTATAAAATTCAATGTTTCTAATAAACTTCTAAATAAAACAATTAAGCAAAAAAAAAAGAATTTCTAAGAAGGAACGCAGAATCGAAATAAAAGAAAGAGAGAAAAACTTGCATAAATAATTCGAAGACTTGAAGGTGCAGCTCAATAATTACTAAAATCAATAACCCAAGGTAAATGAAGAAAGTAAAACGAAATGAAAGATAACATTATAAAAAATTAAAAGAAACAGATTATAAATTGTC
This sequence comes from Oxytricha trifallax, assembly GCA_000711775.1. Classification (NCBI taxonomy): domain Eukaryota; phylum Ciliophora; class Spirotrichea; order Sporadotrichida; family Oxytrichidae; genus Oxytricha; species Oxytricha trifallax. Next base: position 2,599 of record ARYC01017341.1, read on the forward strand.
CATTTTATTATAATTTGTGACAATTTTTTCATAAGTATATATTATACAAGCCTTGAATCAGAGAATAAAGATCCGAAGTCACAACTAGACAAGCAAGACACATCATAACTTCGAAGGATTAAAAACTCAATGAGCGCAAATGAAATTGAAAATTGCTTAGTAATAAGTTCAAGATTTGAAGAAACTATCGAAATAGAATTCTAAGGGTACATTAGATTAATCAAATAAAAGAGTCAGATTTAGTGGGTACAATTTTTAATATGTTTTTTTTAACATTTTTTATGATAAATATATCAATGGTGGATTTGCAGAAAATTATACTGATAGTAAAATGAGTGATTATAAATAAATATAATTAACAATTAATAGAAAATTATCAGAAAAATACATTCAAGCAACTAAGTAATAGACAAAGCAATCTGGCTTTACTTTTCAACCATTAACCTAGATATTTCTCAGAAGCTGTTGAACAACAAGCCAAGCCTGAAAAGATTGATTATGGAATCTAAGATGTCTAGTAAACAACTACAATTATATATTTAACTTTTCGGTTTTCATTAAAAGATAAGAAAAATTAGTTTTATATACAAGTATTAGCAATAGTTATGAAGATATAGAGAAAATTAAGAGAAAGGTTTTCGGCTGTGTTGCATATAACTACGATGTGATGAACGACGCCATGAATAGGTGTTAACAGATGCTGGAAGGACACCCTTATCAACCAAATTGGATATCTTAAAATCAGTAAAGCTCTAAGTGACAATGGAAATGTTGAGAGAGGAAAAACTTAAGATAATTAATGTGGCTGTGGCACTAGTGACATTTTTTTTTGAAATCTTGACCAAAACAAAGCAAGACTCACAAAACAGTAAATTATTTAGTTTTTAAGTTTGTTTATGTTATAGAGCTCTCAGTTGATATCACTTTTTCAAGCATCAACCCTAATATGCTTGAAGTTGGCAAGAAAATAGCAGTTGAGAATTGCCAATATTCTTGAATCATCCTAGTCTCAAAAATACTATAATTAGTTTTTCTCGCTTAAGCGATGAGGTAAATTCATTATAGCAATAAGAACCACCGTCTCTTTTTTAATGCGTTATCCATAGGGTATAATATTGACAAGTTTTGGAGACATTTTCTAAAAACATAACAGAAGGAATTAATTAATACTAATTAATTTTTATTTTAATTTATTTCCCCAAATCGAATGTATTCCTAGAACAATGCTTAGTTGAAAGCATCAGGAAATTCACTAAGCAATAAGAATTCTCAAAGTTAATCGAGGATACTGGTTTCAAGGTTGTCACCTATACAAACTAAACTGGTGGAATTTTTTTAGTTCAATGTGGATTTAAAATTTGTGAAGAAATGGAATATATTATTGATTTTATTTAAAACAAACATGTAAATTTCATTGATATTTAAATTAAATCTTATTGATTATAAGAATTTTTAGAAAATTCAAAAATCTTATAATTAATAATTAATTCTTTTTATTTTTAGATATGAGGCATTAAAATTGGGTATCTCTGATTAAATTATGATCCAAAATTTACCACTATTTAACAGACGAAGGTGGCCGAGAATTTTTTGTAAACTCTAATAATGTTGATTTTAGTGCTTCTAGGGCATAATTTTACTAAAAGTCCTTAGCATTTATGCAAAAGCGTATCCCATAATCCACTTCCTCAATAAAACGCATGTTCCCTTAATTGGAAGCCATTAAGAGTGTAGAATTAAATGACCATATAAGCTTAGAAATTACTGTCTATGGTTTAAAGAATATCACTACGATGGGAAGACCTTATTGTTAAAAAAAATCTACAATTTAAAATCAAAGAATTCAAGATTATAGAAATCTTATTATTAAATAAAGAATGGTCTTAATTCTAGCTAAATATCTCCATAAGCTATATGAAATACTAATCTGAGAAACAAATCATTTATATAAAATAAAAACTAAAGGTTTCAATTGAAAAAATGTCAATAAGCTTTAATATAGGTAATCATAAAATACAAGCCATCATTTTTCTAAAAGTTAAGTTGAGATAGTTTCAAATTAATTACAAAAACAGATAGAATAGTTAGATGTAAGTTCCTTTTTTATTCATTTTATCTAACTCTATAACTTAATTTTTAGGAGTTCAGAAGAAATTACAGATAGAAAAAGAGGATTTAATTGGGTTAAAGAAAAAGTTATTTAGTAAATAACTTAGACGAGGAAATAGAAAATTATTAGGTTAATCACTATCAAAGATTAACTCTTTTAATTAAAGCAAATTAAGTGAATTAAGAGTAAGCATTAGAAATTAATCTAAAAATTGATATAAACTTTAATGCAGTGAAGCTTGATTAGTGTCTTAAATCCTTCACAATCTTCACATTTTTTAACATCAGGTTCATGATTAGTAGTATTGTAATCTTCGAGATCAGTGCTATATAAGTCCGTCTCCATCTTCGCAACATAAATAGTCACGATCCATCTTGATCAGCTGCAAGTTCAGCCACATCTCGATTTAAGACTGCTCTTCTAGCCATCAGCTGAGAGGGCGATCCTCCATTTAATTATTAGAAATTTATATAAATCAGTGATTATTTATAAATTAAATCAGGCAAATAAAAACTTTTTAAAGTTTTAATGATTAATGATCAATTTTTAACTAATAGGCTTAATCTATAACGATTTATTAATAGAGTGGTCTTTATTAATTTTAAACTTATACTTATTAATTAAGACTATGCCTGATTTAATTTATAAATAATCACTGATTTATATAAATTTCTAATAATTAAATGGAGGATCGCCCTCTCAGCTGATGGCTAGAAGAGCAGTCTTAAATCGAGATGTGGCTGAACTTGCAGCTGATCAAGATGGATCGTGACTATTTATGTTGCGAAGATGGAGACGGACTTATATAGCACTGATCTCGAAGATTACAATACTACTAATCATGAACCTGATGTTAAAAAATGTGAAGATTGTGAAGGATTTAAGACACTAATCAAGCTTCACTGCATTAAAGTTTATATCAATTTTTAGATTAATTTCTAATGCTTACTCTTAATTCACTTAATTCGCTTTATCTATTTTTCATTATTTATTTCTTTAATGTTTATTTTAATAAAGATATGACCAATTTTACTAAATTTATAAATAATTATATAAATATTACTTTAAAAAATAATGATTTACATAATTAATTATGATCAATTTTTTAGCAGTTAACGATATTCTCAATAGTTGTCCGATTAAATAAGTTAATCTATTTTATAATCCTTCATTTTCCAATCTCTAAATCATCACATATAAATTTTTAATCACAATTCTCAATAACCTCTTATAAATTTATATATTCGTAAAACTTGATATTTTAACTTCCTTTTAATTTTCAAAATCTTTTATTGATAAAATTTGGAAACAATTTTATCAATTTTCCTCGTTTTAAATACGAAAGATAAGGTATTTTTGTTGATTTATTGCTTCTATCTCAGTGTTTTGATGTCGGCTCTTTTAAATTAGCAATATTACTCTTAACTTCACTTTAATCACTACTTAGTCATGTTTTCTAAAAACTTACAAAGCCTACTCGTATATGTAACTTTACATTTATTCATCTATATTTGAGTATAAATCTTTCAACTTTTCTTCATAAATCCCTTTTTACTAAAATCTAATAGGGATCTATTTGCATATTTATCTCATTCTTATAATGACTATTTGAATCATGCTTTATAGCTAATTGGATATCTTTTACCTAATCATAAGAGTTAGCTTTTAAAACTATTTTCATGTAGTTCTTTTCTTTAAAGTCTAAATTTTCATTTTTCTTATAGATTTCAACTTGAATTTAATAATAAGTTTTGTCCACTTCCTTCATAATTCTGTATTTTTTAATTTATTAATCTTTTTTTGCAATGTCATTTTATCAGAGGAAATTTCTAAATACGGATTAAGTGCTTGGATTTGGTCTCTACTCTACTTTTTTTATTATAATACTGGCTTGGATTTCCCTCAAATTTTAGTCATTCATTGGGTCTTAAATATTGTTTTTTTCTAAATAGATTACTTGTTCAAGTTTGGGGAATAGCTGTTCTATCAGTTAATCAAGAGTATCTTTCACATATTATTTGGGATTAGATTTATTTCTACATCTTATATTGGTAAATCAGTTATAAATAATAGATTCTAAAAAATAAAATAAAATACTATACATTTATTATAATTATAATTATATTTTTGTATAAAAATAACTTGTAAAGGACTGTCTCATTTATTCAATCTCATTTACAGTCTAACTAATTTTATTTAGCTTAAAAACTTTTGTATAGTTGATCATTTATGATTCATTTGTTTATCACAAATAATCATAAATATTCAAAAATATCAATCTTTTTAATTGTCCAAGTTATCTAAAACCTTTTTTGATTATCATACAAATCTAAAATACAAATTAATCTATATAAAAAATTGTAATTATAATACTGTCTAAGAATATTTATATTCAATAAACTATATTTATTCGTTTTAAGGATTAAGAATCTTTTCTAGATTATCATTCATTTTAATTTACCATTCTATTAATATTTATTGTATCATTGATGGGTGAAAAAAATTCATAAATATAGTTGAATTATGAATCAATAATATACAATAATTTTTAGTACCTTAGTGAACTTAGCACCACTTTTGTTAGTCTTGATTATTTTTGTATGCTAATTTACTAATAATTGTGATAATTAAGATTAATCATGCTGTTTCTAATTGCAATTAATCCCTTACTACATATCATATACTTTTTATTAAATCCAATTCATCCAAATTACCTATCTCTGCAATATTTCATAATTTATTAGCTATTTAACAAAAAACTACATTCCCTCTAAAGTCTCTTAGTTTTGTTATTTAGCTTACTATAGTTACTCCTCAGCCAGACTAAAAGTGGACATTTGTAATTGTTGATTTGATGAAAATTACTTTATACTAAATTTTTTAACTTAATATCGATAGTAAATTTTTAGAATTAAAGAGTTTTTTATGAAAGATATATAATAACGTAATATAATTCAAGACTTCTTTATTAAAATAAAAATGGATAAATAAATTAAAACATTAAAGATGGACCACTCTAGAAACAGAGCATTTTTACTTTTTCCTATGAAGTTAGGAAGTATTTTCATATTTTCCTTATTAAAATATACCAATTCAACACTTAAGAATTGCTTTCACTAGTTAATTTCAATTTTTACTAACATTTGGAAAATTAGGATGAAAAAAAGCTGCGCTCAAGAATTTGCATAAATTTTGTAGAGATATATTGTTAAATTAGAATTCCTGATGTTAAACTAAATGAACCACTCAAAGTTGTTTTCACAGAATAAGAAATTATTTTGAGAAATAATAAAACAAATATTTATTAAGTTTCTTTCCATATAACTTATCATTCTCAAAAATGATAATTCAGTTTATGAACTTTTTATCTCATATTTTTTTACTCAAGATATAATTCAATCTTTTTTTATAAGGTAAAATTTTTTGAGAGTAAGTGAATTTTTTAATTGATCCAGATTGTTGATTAATTAAGATAAATATAAGTCTTAAATAAAATCAAATAAGGGAAAATTTTGAGATTTTAAAGAACAATGATATTGAATTATTTTAGAATGTACATTATGAATATATCCAAGATATTAATCATGTCCGCAAAGGGTCTGCGGAAACACAAATCCGCAGATATCTGCGGATTTTATTGAGTGATAATCCGTCGCACACCTCATTTGTGCGACTTTCAATTCTTAATTCATTTGCCCTATAGGCTATAAAAGCCCTATTTTTAATTAATTCTTAATTATATATAATAAAATTAGTAATTTGATTTTAATTTTTAATGAAAAATTATAAATATTAAACTTAATTGAATTTATCTATAGAGAATTGTGATTTCTAATAAATTATTAATTTAGTAAATTGCTTAAATTAATTTATTACTAATTTTATTATATATAATTAAGAATTAATTAAAAATAGGGCTTTTATAGCCTATAGGGCAAATGAATTAAGAATTGAAAGTCGCACAAATGAGGTGTGCGACGGATTATCACTCAATAAAATCCGCAGATATCTACGGATTCGTGTTTCCGCAGACCCTCTGCGGACATGATTAATATCTTGGATATATTCATAATGTACATTCTAAAATAATTCAATATCATTGTTCTTTAAAATCTCTAAATTTTCCCTTATTTCATTTTATTAAAGACTTATATTTATCTTAATTAATCAACAATCTGGATCAATTAAAAAATTCACTTACTCTCAAAAAATTTTACCTTATAAATTAAAGCAGTTTATTTAATTTGTATTTAAATAATTTCCTGATCTTTTGTATTCAGCAATAGTAGTCAAGTAACTTCAAATCTATTTCTTTACATTTTATAAACGACTCCTCTATTTATTCATTTATAGTGTGATCTTGAAGGTTTTGATCAGAATTAATTTAGACTTTAAATATAGTTGAGTGTTTAAGTCAAACTAATATTCCTCTTCTTCCTTCTTTAAAACATTAAAAATTAATCCTTTAATTTGTGTAAGTTCCATTGCATTTTTAGAGAGTGGTCTCTAGGTATCTTTTACATTTGTGATGTCTAACTTTCAATTTATTGTTTTTTTTATTTTTTCAAATTAAGGAACATTTATAAAAATCTAACGATAACCTGAGAGTATATTTACTCAAATAAATATAAGCAATTCATGATAATATATGGGGGTGATAGTATTTTAGCAGGTGATTAGCTTGTAATTATTATTTGAAATTTAACTCTCTAAACTTTAATAGTCTCACTCTGCATAGTCATTTTAAGTTTAAAAAATGAGCTGATTTCCATAATTGTTTGAGTCTGAATAAAATCTAAAGAATTTTCATATTAGTTAAAGTATAAATAAACTACCTTGTTATGTTAACTATTCACAATCTATCTTGAATTATTTACTTTACTAGTTCTAGTAGATAACTTGGATTGTTATTCATATATTATTATATCTAGTTTTTATTTTATTGGACGATAAAAATCATAAGATGGTACTTTTATTGTTCATAATCATGAAAACTAGATAGTATTATTAAAATATATATATATCTTTTTGGAAAAATTAAAAAATGGGATGTTCGACGTCTTAACGTCCAAGGTTCGATCCGTCCCTTCTCAAAAATATATAATAATAATGTTAAATATAAAATGTGGGTAGCTCCATAAAAGCATAGTATAGAATCTTCTCACTTAGAATCTAAGGGGTGCAAGCCCTTGTTACACGAGGTCACAAGGGATGGAACCCTTGTTCTCAACAGTGAAAAACAAATAATAGCACAGGTCAAGCAGGTGGGAGCTCCTAAGAAGGTACTGAGGCATGGTATTTGAAAAAAATTTTATATATATAATACGAATGAATATGAGAAAAAAAAATATTTAATCGTTCAATTTCAATTGTTAATAATGAAATATTTTTATTTCTTTAAAACTAATATATATTTTACATATATACATATCATTAGGGATTCTTGATTTTTCAAGATTTTTCTTCATAATGCCAAGTTGATGTAATCTACTATAATGTCTAGATTGCCAGCCAGGTATTGTATTGTATATGTACTTGATTTAGTACTTCAAAACGATCCAACGACTTTTTATTTTGTTTGAATGTTCGATTTCTCTAACTAAGTTCCCATAAATATTATGGACATGTATTTAATGTTCCATCCCCATCTCATTCCAATTTATGTCAACATAGAATTTTCATCTATCAGAATGGACTGTAGTATTTTCTATCACATTTCGTTGGACAAATTGCTTTAATGTAGACCGAGTTCTATTTCTTACGATAAATTTTTTTCAGAAGCTTAGCATCAGAACCTCCACAAGAGTTGCCGCTTCCTTTACCCATAATATTATTTGTATCTTATTGGTTGAGATCAAGGGGTTACAACTCTTAAACAATGCCTGAAATGAATGGGCTAAAATTGATAGAATCGCCAGATTGTAAAAATAAAATACACAGATGTACTAGTGCACATTTTTTTTATATCAATTACATAAATTTTTTAGCAAATAATATTCATTGAAAATCTGTTGGTTTGGGTAATTATTTTTAAAAAAGAAAAATAAATAATAATTACCTATTATTTTGAACTAAGAGATGCTGACTATTGATCAGAAAATTTTAAAATGGAAAAGTTTTTGAGAAATAAAATCACCAAGAAAAAATACAATCATAAAAAAGATCCAATAAAATGTTTTGTAAATAAAACATCTTTAAAAACAAAGATTTTATTTGAGAAGGAAGATTTTTATTTGAAGACATTTAGCTATTGGAATTTTTAGCGTGTTTTTAATTTTTTATGTCCTGTATTTAATTAATGAACTATTAAAATTTATTATATTACTTCATTTATTAATAGAAACTTAAATGCTATATTAACTATGAAATAATGATTATTCTGAAAACGAGTAAATTATTAAACAGTTTCTCGCTTAGGGAAATCAAAGATTAAAATATAAAAGAAATTATAGCTAGTGCAATTTTTGATTTCAAAATTATAATCTGACGATAATTTAAATTTTAGCTGATTCTGTAAGAATGTTTCATGGTGCTATGCAGATTAAATATAATATAATTATGAGTTGGACGTCCTGATTGTACCTAGACGCCTTGAAGTCAACACCCGAAAAATCTTTATATTATTAATTTTATTGAATAATAACTCAATCTTAAACTCACTAAGTGCTCTATTAATTTTCATTGAATTATTTTTCATATAAGATTCTCTTTCTAAAATAATTTTTTTATTAACTCTAAACGCAAAAGAGTTAATCGAAAATTATTTCTAATTTCTAATTAAATCAGAATAAAATTAATTCATACATATTGAAAAAATATCTATGCCTTGATAATAAAGCAATTTAAAAATGTAAAATTCAGAATACTTTCAATCATAAATTGAATTCGTTTAAGGGAGAATAAACAGTCAACTTCAGGTTAAGAGAACTAAAGTACATCAATTTAGCTATATAAATAATTTAAATAGATCTAAACGATTAGCAAATAAAGAGCGACAATGTTGAATAATAGATATCTCGATAGGATGAAATAGTAATAGACCTCCTTGTTTTAGATTGCCTCTATTAGTATTTCTCATTTTAGTGGCTGTAAGTCAGTTGAATCCCTTTTTATTAAATTGAATTTAATGACATTATATTATGAGACATATTCAAATAAATTGTCGCATAGTCGAAAATCGCAATAATTGTGTTTCTTATTAATCTTGGATTAAGCTAAAATTTTAAGAATCGCCAAAGTGCAATTATAAAATCCATAAATATCCTTGTTTACATTTCTTTACTTTATTTCTTAAATAAAAATTTTAACTTTGGGAATTTAGATTAAATGACTGGATATTATACGATTATAAACTTTAACTTAAGGTGAGGTGTGAGTTAGTAATTACTGATGAATCAACAGAAAAATAAAACTAAGTAAGTTTTAACAAATTAATTTATCATTTTCTTTACCTTTATACAAGAAATAATATCCAATAGAATATCATTAAAAGCAAAAAATTAAAAATATCGCATTTTTAATTGGAAGAATAATGAAAAATATATGTGATGATTAATATAAATAAAAACCTTGCAACTTCATTGATAATTCTAATATATTTTTATATTTTTAATAAATTTTTATTGTTATACTTTACTAAATAAAAAAAAAGAAACATATCTATAACAATCAAAACCCCAAAACCCTTTAATGAGGTATATAAGTGAGTTGATTTTTGGGAAAAGTTTGAAGGTTTTATTGGGATTAGTAAAGAGGTAGATCAATATGCAAAATGAGAAATAGAAATTAGCGAAATTTAGGATTTATTTATGATTAGTAATATTTAGATTTACTGCTTAGGCTTAGGTATGGTACAAGTATTAATATAGACCAACGTCAAACTATTGCTGAATTATACAGCCATTGCAAGACTTCTACTCAAGAGTGCTTCAACTGTTAGATATCACTGCATGTTTGCTGTTTAACATTATAATTTTGGTACTTGAAAACATCCAGTAAGAAAATAAAAGTTCACTCAAACCCATCTTGACTACCTCTGTGGCTCTTAGACTTTTTAATACTGGGCTCACTTTTCTCTTGACTAACGAGCTGTCATGTTTCATCGCAGGTTTCCTGACATGCGTATCTCTCCTTAGACTATAGCCAATATTAATAGACGAAATGGTACTACTCTCAAGACTATCAACAGAGTTTAGAGGGTGATTGATTTTTCAGTGAAATTTTATAGTAATAATTTAAACTTTATATTTAATAAAATGCAGCGAGCTATTGATGATAACATCAAGTTCATACATGTAGATGAAGCTGTGTTTACTTTCAACACTTTTTTAATGAGTCCTGGCATTAAAAGTATGAAAATATAGAATAATATATCTAAAATGTAAAGGTTGTTACTCACTCAATGCTACCTGGTATTATTGAATATTCTGCTTAAAAAATTATCTCATTCATCTTCGCTCTATTAAGTGAGAGCAGTATATTGAGTTCTTGCATAAGCTAAGAGATAAAAATAACGATCAAGAGCTCATTCTGTTTGTTGAAAATCTCTCTGTTCATAAGTCTAATGAATCTAAGAAAGCTTATGAAGAGTTAAACATAACTCCTGTTTACAACGTTCCCCATAGCCTACAGTTTAATTGAATCGGATTCTATTGGGATTAAATCAAGATTGACACAAGAAATTACTGTTACATCAACTACTGCCTGATTTACCAATCGATACAGTAGACTTATATAAAGTAGTTGCAATAGAGTGAATTTAGAAAAGAATGTGATATGTGAAAGGAAGGGACAATTAATGTATTTTTATAAGTTTTAGACTTAAATGAATGAAATAGTTCACATATCAAATGGCACCTTAAATAGATTAGACTTCTCTCTTTCTTTTCTTCTTAAAGCTTTAGAGGCCCTAATTTTTCTTCTCTTACTGCCTTCTCCTCCATCTATGTTCAAATCTTCAGGCTTTTAAAGAGCTTTATAAAGTCTCTTGCTAACTTAATGAATTGTCTGCTGATTTCTATCTCTATGAACCTTAGCATGCTCTTTCATAAGAAATATGCCAGTGCCAGATTTTCCTATAAGATTTATGTCAAAGCTTCCTTGAAAGATAAGGATGCTTCTTAAGTTCCTCGAGACAAGATGAGCTCATAGAATTCATTGTTTCTTCTAGTCTTCAGGAAAAATAGAATATAGTTTCTTATGAGATTCTTTAATTATTTCTCTGAGATACTCCTCTTTTATTGTAACAAGGATACTAATGAAGAAGTTCCTCCCTCGCAGTTTATTTGAGAGTTATTTCTTGGTAGGAATGTTAACTACCACTTCCTCATATTTTATGGCATCTTCATAAAAATTAGTGACTGAAATCTCAGGGCAGTTGGGAATTTCAATTAGTTTAATCTCTTTTTTTTAAAAAAAAAACTTTCTTCATCTCAAAATTATTGCTTTTAAGTATGAAATTTGGTACCTTTCATCGTTGCAAGGAATAAACCAACTTTATAATATTTCAATAGTTATAAAGTTATCTTACCATGTAAAGTTAGGTATCGATAGAGATCTTCCTTAATTCTGAATCTTGATATCATTTATTGAACTTTAACTCTTTTCATTAGATCATTGAGTGATTCCATCTTTGTCCCTCTTCCTATAAATGAATTTAAAATTATATTTTATAGACTTTTGGATCCTATTATTTAAAATCTTACTATTAAATATGGGCATCTTATAGGAGGTCAACCCGGCAAAGATAAGTGGAGAATCAGATCAGTTGGGATAGAAAAGCAAAGAGTTAAAAATAAAACTCTAAGCAAAGTTAATTTCAAATTACATAATTAAATACTTAATAGACTTTAAATTATTATTTATATATAATATATTTAAAGAATTTGTATAATTTAAATTAATCTACAATAAATATTCCATCATTATTCATTTTTAGTATACTAACATTGAATTAAACTTTTGGAAATTTCAATTATTTAGATAAAATCTTATATTTTAAATATTGCGCTAACATAGTTCATCCAGAAATATTAAAAATTTCAATATAAAACTTAATTTAAAAACATAGGCATAAAACCTCAAGAGTATTATTTTGAACTATTAGTACAAATAAGTTGTTATAAAATCTAGTATTATATTAATAGCGACTTATATTTATATTTAGATTATTTATTTAATATTCATATTAAAAAATGAAGCTGAAAGCACAAAGAGTATTAAAATAATTTGCTTTCTCTCCGATAACAAAGGCTTCGATTACTTTATTTATGCTGTTGATTAACATGTGCACTTATGAACGAATGAGATATATATCGTAAAATAAAATTGCTGATATTCCCAATTTGTATAATCAAAGAATATGCCAGAAGATTTCATTGGCATCTAATCATGGTTTTTTCTTCTCAATATTGATAATTATGGTAGTTACAATTTGATCGACTTCTTGACATTAATTTCCGATGAGAGAAGTGATATTATTGAGAATCATAATCCTTTCTCAAAGCTCAGTATTGAGATTGAATACCCACATCAAGTAAGGAAAACTTCTTCTGAAATTTCTTTTATGACAGTAACTGAAGTTACAATTGTAATCAAAAGTATGCAGCAGGTGAAAATGCTGTCATCGCACATATTCGTTTCGAAATTGATTTTAATGGCTGCTGTAATATTATTTCTTCTATATTAGGTTAGAGGAGAATAAAATGAAATTATATCATTTGATGATGAATTAAGGGGCATGAGTATCAGAGATTTACATTATACGATAATTGGTTGGACTCCTTGTTTGCTTCAATTTGTGTTACACTCTCTTTTAGTTAATATTAACACTAATACTATCAAGTGATTCAATCTTGTTCAAGATGATTCGCAGTCATTTTAAAAGTAAAATTTCAACCAAATATTAAAATATTTTATTTTTAATAATATTGTCTGTTCAAGGGTGATATTAGTTCCATCAAGCTCATATTATAAATCATTCAATTGTATTCCTAACGTGTTTAATATTTTCTCTTTCTTAAGAGTTTGTATTTGTGGTGCAAAAAGGTATGATATTCCTAAATCATCACGCTTAAACTGATAAAAATCAAAAGGATGCCAAGAAAGACTTTATTTTGATATAATTCAGTATGCCAAGCCTTGCTTTTAGAGGAGCTTCAATTTTAATAAAAAGCTTAAGTTCAAGAGGAATACGCTAGGTGAAATCATATCTAATATAAATTTATAGTAATACATGATATAACTCATAGATATGAACACATATTCCTTGGTTGATCAGCTAAAGCATTTTATTTTTTAAAAGAACTGATGATCTGGCAGGAGTTTTGTAAAAAGGATATATCGAAAATATATTGATAATTATAATAACTATATTTTGATAATATATTGGAATTAAGTAAATCTAGAACAAATCAGTGGGTAATTTGGCAATAACTACTGTTAGGCCTCCTTCTTAAACTTTATAGGGTTAATTATTGACCTTAATTTCTATCTAATTGGAGATATCTGAATCCAAAACTCAACTCAAAATAAGAGATTTGTGTAAGTTTAAATATTATATATTTTTTCCCAAATAAAAGACAGCTTCCCGGCTTAATTGATTTATTTCAGTTAAATTAATTGAATCATGTACCTTTTATTATGAACAGCAAAGCACATGATGAAGTCTTAAACCAGGTTTGCCAAGATCTTCTTATACTAAGATTAGATCAGAACGTAAAGATTCCTCAAAACTTTGAATGTATTATGGATGAGCTTGAGATACTTTGAGATAATCACAATGAAATCGAGACGACAAAGTCCTGATTTGCGAGCATCACGAGCACATTCAACTGAGTCTCATGCATAGCAGCTATTTGTGATCACTCCAAGAAGATCATCATCTATGACTACTAAAATCATCAGCACATCTAATACCCTATCTTGGAGATATTCCTAGTATATAAATCTATAAGTGTCCTAACTAAGCCGCTTAGGATTGTATTATTGTCTGTACTTTTAAAAAAGACTAAATTAGAGAAAGAAAATCTAATATATCCTTTAATTAAAATTCAATAGCATTTAATAATATATTTTTAAAAAATCTCTAATATTTCCCTTTAAATGTTAATGAGTTTTCAATTTAGTATTTCAATTGTGATTGATATCAAGATTTTGATTCACTTATTATGCAAGCATTATTTATAATTTGACAACACATGCTTTATTCATGTTGTTGTTTTTAATTTAATTGTAAAATATTTTACAACTTATTCCCCTCAAATTGCTTAAAATAATACCCTTGGGAATAATATCATGAATCCTCTAAATTATATATGTATAAAATTTTAATAATAAATAAATTCATAATTTATGAATAAAAAAACGTTCAATGAGTAATAATTATGAGCATAAATGAGCTTTATCTCAATTATATTGGAGAATATCGAGCATATAATATTAATGTTGCTAAACTAACTACAACTAATATTGACTTTAATGTATTAATTAAATAATTATTATTAGTATTTTGCTAGTATTAAAAGAGTATAGTATTATGAAAAATCATGATATAAATATCAGTTTAGATTATATTGATATTTAAAAGTTTAGTTGAATGAAAAATAGCTCCAATTTCGGATTCTTTGAGATATATTAATCTTTCTAATCATTCTTACAATTTTCTACTAATTTAAATAAGCTTGTGAGAAGATATCTTATCATCATAGGTTTTAGTGAGCTCTGATAATTCATACATTAATTTATTACTTTTTAGCTAATGAAACAATTTGAACAAATGCGAAGTGATAATTAATTATTGGAATTTGCTAAGGGTTGAGTTTAATTAAAACATTAAAAGTGATTCAATAGCCATAATAAAAAATTTATTTAATCTGATTGTTACTAAAACTTAGTTTACATGAGAATTTCTTTGTATTTCAATGTCTTGCTAACACTGCAGTATACTTACGATTTAAAGTTAAGCAGAGATAGTGTATTAAAATATAGATTTCATGTAAAGAAATATTAATATTATGTATAAATGAATAAAAAAAAAAATTAATGCTTTAATAACATAAAGTTTCTACTCTTGGATATATTTGATATTGAAAGAATTAAATGCACATTCTTAATAATTAAATTTTATTATATTTGAAATATAAACACTTGAAGATAATCGACTAAGAATTAATTCATGTTTTTATCAACCTAGAATTCATATTTAGTGATTCGATATAAATTTCTACTGCTACATCTCTAATATTGTGCATTATTTATCTATATTCTTTTTTCTCATATATGTTTTATTATTATAAAAAGAAACAAAAAACTGACAATATATTAGAAAATTGTCATTCACATCTAAAACCTGCTGGTTTTTGTAAAAAAAAATCATTTGTTTGGTGTACTTTTACTAAAATAAGGCTGTTTTTTAGGTCACTAGTTAGTGGCTATAAATTAAATTAATTATAAAAATCTACGTATTAGGACAACATTAATGAATTAATAATTATAATCTAAAAAATTAACAAAAAAATAGTTCATCAGCAATAATAAATTTCGCACTATTATGTCTTGCTTATTTCGGCATGACGAATGTATAATATTGACAATCTCAATAATTTTATAAATGTAATATCATAAAATATAAATCAATGTTCATCAACTCTATCTTTAAAAAGTCACTTTTTCATTTTTAAATATAAAAATATAGATTTTTAATTGTTAGATTTTATACCAATATGATAATCTAAAATTTATTCACAACTAGAAGTTTAAGTTCCCATTAGTTTTATTTAGTGAAGTGTTTTGTTTTGAATATTAGAATATATATTTTACATAAATTTTCATTTCCTGAAAATCTTTAATTCATTTCATCAATATTTTTACCATTCATTTTAACATGCAAGAAACGAAAATTCTAACAAAGGAGCAGGTAGAGGGTAATAATGGAGTGTGCATGTCAGGAATCTTGCCAGTAAACTTCAGTTAATGTAATGCTAATTGTAGTAATTGTTGATGATGGTCTTCCCATCTAGCTCATCCACTGATGTTGCAGGTGTTTCAACATGAATGCGTTGCGTTACACTTGCTAATCTGTACCATATGCATTTTATTCCATTGAAAATCTAAAATGGGGCATTCAACTAATCAATTATGTCGTCGGAGGGATCTCTTTGTCTTGAACTGCTCATAGTACTTGAAGATCCTTGCAAACATGGCTAACCTGGCATGTATTGCCATCATGAGTACTGTTGCCATCAGTAGACTTTATTACTATTCTTTATTAATATAAATACTTACTTAGTCATTTAATTAAATAAATTTAATAAGAAGCTTTTAACTTTCCTTGATTATATTTTAATTTAATTAACTATTAATTAAATTTTTATAATATTGAGAGTTTTTGCATTTCAATTTCTGACTTAAGCTCTTCCAACCATGAGAAACTAAGCTTAAACGGTAAATCTTTTAAATATAGGAGAGCTCAGTACTGTCAGTCTGTCTACTTGAGAAATAAGATGAGATTTAGTTTTTTATATTAAAAATATATATTATAAACTAGATTTCTAATTAAGATTAATTTATTCTTCCAAATTTCCTAGAAAAATTACCGAAGTCAAACATCCTACAAGCTCAAATGATTGAAAGCATGAATTACCAACCAACAGAAATGACCATTAAGCCAATAATACTCAGCCTAACTTTATTTTAGATTGTCTGTAGGCCATTGCCTATAATTGTGTAGAAATCATCTTTTTGCATTCCTAGTTCGAAAAAATCAATAAACTATAATAAATGAACCTCGTTCTTGTTTCTTAATCGTTTATTGATAAATGAGTGTGCTAAGCAAAAATTTCTTTATTCTTCTTAGTACTATCATTTTTAGGCAAGTATGTTTTAGTTTAAAGTTTGATTTATTGGAAGAATCCTAGATAGGGTGAAACCAACATTATCGACTAAGATTCTGCACAACTATAGCTTTCAAGACGCTTCTATAAATTTTGACAAAATCCCCAAAATAATTATTCCACAAAACGGAATTTTCAAAAGGACCTATTGCAATTTCATTATAATTGTTTCTCTCAACTTTAAAGGTTTACCGTATTAATACAAATATTTAATAAACTATCAATCAAGTTGCCTTCCTTAGTTGCGACACAATAAAAAAAATTCTTTAATTCAAAAAATAGCAGATGTTACTTAAAAAGGCTAAATTATCTCATGATAGTTATAAACTTTTAAAGGAAAATTTCAATGAGTTTATATTTTCACTAAATTAATTTAATTTCAAGCCACCTCTTTAATTTTTAACAATAAACAGATTTATTGAAAAGCATAAACTTAATATATCTACCATTTTTCAAATCAAATCCTATAATTAGACTTTGAATGTATGCATCTTTGTAGGGTTTGAGGATACGATATCTCGAATTTATTATTCTTGTTAAATTATGTCTATTTGATCAGAATAATTTAAATGTACCTATTATTACTTATAATAAAGTGTCCTTTATGAAAATGTTGATGACTCAATTAAATTAATTTATACTTTTTTAATATAAGAATTAATATTTTAACACAGAAATTACAAATAGCATATTAAAAATTAGATTTCTGATGCTAAACTATATAGCACGAAAGTATATTTCAAGTTGATTTGATTGCCTAAAGGTGACCTCATATTTTCCGTGACCATCATTTGAGACAATTAAAATCTCAAAAATGAGGCGTTAAGGGTATTATAAGCCTATTATATAGAGGAAATCCTCAAAATTTAGATGAGATTATATTTAAACCTCACTCTGCAACTTTAAAATCTTGGGCGAGCCATACTCAAATTAAAAAATTCAAAAAGAGGGAGTTAATATCTCAACTTTGGCAGCACTGGTTTTTATTTCTGGATAATAAGGGCTGTTAGGTTTTGTGATAAAAGATAAATCAATTAAAATTCCGGATTCGCTATAGGGTACAGAAATTATTGAAAGTTAGTTAAGGGATAATCAGTGATATTTTTTATGGATAACTTATGCGCCCATCACAATAAGACTTTCAAGCAAAGAATAGATGATAATGGATGAAAATATCTCTATAATGCACCATATTCATCCTAATTTAATTGAATTGAGGAGATATTTTTGAGAGTTAAGTATTCTTATAAAAGGGACGTAATTTAAAAAAACTTTAATTTTTCAAATAAGATTCACTTTCAAATAGTAAAAAATTAAAATTTGAGCATAAAATAAAGTGGCTGTCTTAAAACTAAAAATAGAAACATATTTAAAATGCAAACTTAGTTATTATTGTTAAAAAGTGATTGATTAAATTTTAATTAAAACTTAAGTTAATATATTAAGTATCAAATATTAAAATACTTTTATTTTTAAGGTGTTATATTTACGTTCCTTGCCTCTTGTCCTAATTTTCGTTCCTCTTAATTTTAAGTTCCATTCCCAACAAGTCTGAGTACGAAAATCATATCGTTCAATATTCTCATTTTAGTAACTCTTCTACATTAAGATCCTTATCTCAAAAGTGAGATAGCTTCTCCTTTACTTTCTATATTTGGATTAGTTGAAAAATCTTATTTTAATTGAAATAGTCGGATTTTATTTTAGCTATTCCTGGAACTCTTTACTAATTAAGATTAAATTTTTGTCCCTTATTATAGAGTTCCAGACACCCTAATCTACTATTAGCTTTATACCATTCTTTATAAGTATTTGTGTCTCAGAGCGCTAAGAACTCCAAAAAAATAATTAAGATATGCTAATTCATCCACATCATAATAAATGTATAAGTATTTTTTAAGGTCACCATCCATTTTTACTTCATTCGAAATATGCTTCAAACTAAGTTCTGGGAAAAAGGGGACATCAATCCAAATTACTTCGTTTGACTTAATTAAAATGTTGGTTCCTTTAAAAACATCTCTTATGAATCTCATTGTGCTTTGCTTGTAAGGAGGCATGAACATGTTACCTATAAAAGTTAAAAGATTTACTATTCACATTAAAACTTGAGATAATTATACCAATCAGATTTACTGCTTAGTTAGCCTTCTAATAAACTCGTTAGAATTTAGGCGTCTATTTGTGCGCTACTTTTATTCATTAAATGAAGTTTCCATTAGTTATTAAATTAATTATTATTTAATTTAGGTTCTCTTGAATAATCTTCACATTTTTTAATAAGAATTAGGTGCCATTACTAATGGCTTCTATCTATTATATGAAATTCTTCTCAGGAGTCGATTGTTTTTAATTTTTAAATCGTTAAGGATTATTTATATTTGCTAATGGTTAGCTTGGATTTATTTTCTTTAAATGTTAGGGAACTATCATAAGGAACACAATTTTTAAAATTATAAAAAACAGAACATAAATTTAATAAATTACCAATGCTTATTTTTTATTTATGTTCCCCAATTTTAAAAGCAACTATCTTATTATTTTAATATGTCAACCGGTGACACTTAATTAAAAGAATTTAAAAAATAGGATGAAAAGTAATTAATTAAACTATTTAATATATTGTTTGAATCTCTAAATTACAGCTCTCATAGTATTATAATTAATTATTGATTAGAACCCCTTAATAAATGGAGAAGATTATTATCTCACTCGCAGTAGTCGGCTTTGCCACTGTTGATATCAGCATCAAGCATCCCTTCGGAGGTCACAAACGAGCAAACCGTTGGTGCTGGTAAAATTCTAAAGTGCAATGAAACTGCTTGCCCAACTGGCTTAAAGTGCTATGAGTTCAAGTACTGCATCAACGCTGATCCCCAACCAGATGCCTACAAGCAACCAGTCACCTCTATGAAGGCCTGCGGTAAAAAGAACCCAACTGGAGTCTGTGATGAGAACACCCACTGCAACGAATTCAGTTTCTGCATCAACGGAGACCCAGTTCACCTACCTGCTCAAGCTGAAAGATGCCAATCACACAACGACTGCACCAGTGACCACCACTGCAATTAATTCCACTTCTGCATATCAAGAATTCCACTTAGTTGAAGCGGAGTTTGCTTAGAGATTTCCGGTTAATGAATTGAGCTTTACTGAAAATATTAAGCTTTTCCTGATAATGATGAGTGTAGGTTTACAGATATAAGATGAGACTCGTACATGCTCATTTCTCCATCAACGTCGTGGTTCCCAAGGATGGCAGGTTCGCTGAGGTAAAGAACTTCCTCAGTGGAAAGCAAGCCAAGAAAGTCGAGTTGCTCCCAAGCTGCGTACTCAAAATGAACCCAAACCTCAAGGACGAGCTCATCTTCGAAGGAATTGACAACTAACACGACTCCCTTGGCTGCGCCCAAATCTCCCAAGTCTCCAAAATCGGAGACAAGGATAACAGAAAGTTCCTCGATGGTATCTACGTTTCAGAGAAGAGCAATCAATGAACAAATGAGATGATGATTTTCGAGGAATATTTATTGCCTCAATTATCTTCAATTCTCTTAAGCAAATTACAAAATAGCATCTTTTTTTTCAATATATTTCTTTCATTTTCAATAGTTATTGGAAATATTCTCGTATTTATTTCATATTTTCTTTCATCCTATTTTTTAAATTCTTTTATTTAAATTTAAGTATATTTTTATATTTTAAATTTAAGTCCCATTATATTGTTTTACTATTAAATCGCATTTGTTTGTTTTATATTAAAGCATCAATATTTTAATTTAAAAATGAGATTATTAAATTTTGTTATTTAAGCTACTTGATTGTAAATGGAAGGCAGGAGCAAATGAATTAGATAAAGTCTATCATCTTTAAGCAGCATTAACTTATAAGATAATTTGGATTCATCTGTTATTGAAACTTCAAGCTGTTCGTAGGAAAATTGTAAATTACTATTTTTAACTTTTTCTTAGAAGAAATCGTAGATCATGAATAGGACAGGAAAAGTTAAATTACAACAACTTAAAATAAGAGATTCAAGTCGCTATCTAGTACTAACTATACTTGCACTATTTGTGACTAAAAAGTAATACACGAGACACATTAAAACATATTCAAGAAAATAGGGAAGCTTTACCAATTTGAAGAATATAGATGGGTACTCATGCAAGGTTTGTCATTCATAGTTTGCTGGTAAATACCCCACTTCATAATTAAAAAGCATTTAACATTTCACACTGATGCTGAAGTCCTCAAAGCTGGTTATGCTCCGTTCGTAATTATTTGCTTATTCATTTGTTAACTTTACTTTTATAGCTTATTCAACATTTTATAGTGTAAAAACTCAATAATTAGAAACCCAAAAATGAAAGAGTAGGTGACTCTGATGAAAATCTGGGACCTAAATTTAACGGGGAACTAAATTAAAAGGGAACTAAATTTTAAACTAAAATGAGAATGAGGAGTCTTAAGGTGAATCAAAATTAATTAGTAACAGCCCTCTTTAGATTGAAGAGGTGACTCTGAAATAAGACCCAATCTACTATCAAGGAAATACTTTAGTTTTGAATAACTAATTAAGCAAAAGACTTACTTCATTAAATAAATTCCTTATTGACTCAATTGAATAATTAATTGAGTAAAGACTGTCACTTACTTAAAACCATTTAGCAAGACATGAGATCTAAAGCTTAAATCAAGATGCCATTTATCGAGAATGGATACAACGAGAGATCTTATGGTAATTTAAATTTGGCATAAATAAAACAAAGCAGCTTGACTAAATTTCAAAGATTTATTTCAGTTCCCACATATTTAATAGTTTGGCTTAGAGGGTTTGACTTTACCTTAGGGGATTTTCTTAATCTTTCGCATAGAAAACTGGTAACATGGGGGTGTATTATAATTTCAGCAATAGCTGTGAGCCAACTAAACAACGATAAATTGTATATTTGTACTTAAAGCAACAAAACATTAAAGTCAATCTAGACGATAACTCATACTGTACTCTGAGCAATTTTTCAAGAACTCAAATATAAGTAGACCTTACAATTAATTGTGACTCAAATTTATGTCCCTATATTTATGGTTCAAACTATTTGGCATAAATTACTGCAGAGCCTTGGAGAGATAACTATTCTATACTTTTCATAATTTTGCACTAATTAGCAGGAGAAAAATTATTAAATGTTATGGAGAATAAAAAGTAAGAATAAGAGCATGCAAAAACCAATTAATTAAAGGGGAAATAAAAAATTTTAATGACATTTTGGAAATACTGTCCACTAGTGCCACAAACTTAATCCCAATAGCAAACGTAATCACAAACATTTTTTAAAAAAAAAACATTTATTAAAGAGTATATGATATTTATAATTTCTTTAATTCTTTCAAAATTAATTCTTATAAATTTGCCTAAAATAGCTTATTTTGCTTATATCTTTGCGCGTTATGAAGATAAATAAATTCTTATTAGATATTCATGTTCAGTGAGATCTAAATAACCAGAATTGATATTTTATGGTGTTTTAGGAAATATGAATTCGATACCGCATTTTGGAGGAAAAAGGTTCGGGCCTGGACTAATTTTGAAATTGACTTAAAATGGAAAAATTACCCCCCATAATACTTTTGAAAATGACTACATATCAAGTGTTTCGGTGTCACAGGCTTGTTAAGGTGTCCAAATTTAGTGGATTTACTTCATTCCAGGTCACCTCATGAATTTCCGTGACCATCTCCAGAGGCCTTAATTTACCAAGATTATGAAGTAGTTAATGCTAATAACTTTGTGGGTAAAAATGTGAAGAAATTTTTAAACTAAATTTGTTAAAGAATTGCATAATCTCGATCGCTCAGAATATTCTTAAGATAAAGTAATCAGAATACTCAATCCAACAAGATGTGATGATATGTAACTTATTTTTACTTATTAATTTTTTTAAGTTAAAATCAACTACAAAGATATGAGAATCTTCGATGAAAATTTTTAATAAACTATCTTATGATTAATATATGCTTGACTTTTCTTATATAATATTCTTAATCAAGTAGATTAATAATAATCACATATATTCAGTTCATGAAGATGACTTATTTTATTTATGTAAGTATTTTTATATTAAATCTGAGATGTCTTTTAACTGCAAAAAGATTAATAGATATAGGTTGTTGAGGCAGTTGAGTAGGTAAAGGTAGAAAATAATGGAAATTAACTCAAAAAGCTAAACAAGAACAGTGGTTGATAAGGATCTATACAAGTATGAGGCAAACATGAAGATGGTAAGGAAAAAATTAAGTATGAAAATTATTGTTAATGAATAAAATAAATGATGGAATGTTAAGAAAAAATTATAAAAAATGAAAAATATAAAAATTAAAAGACAATTTTAAGAGAAAAACATAATGGACCAAACTTGAAAGCAAATAAAAATTAAATTAAAAATAATTATACAAAATCAAAAAGGTGTAATCATATAATAGTAATAAAATAAAAATAAATAAACAAAAGAACTGCAAACCCAAAATCAATATTTAAAAGCAAAATGTCTTTGTGGTTAAATCATATCTATGCAAAAATTTCACTGAGAAAATAAAGGTAAAAAATAAAAGATGATATTTATAGTTGAAAAAAAATACCAACCGCTAAAACTCCTAATTTTTAATAAAGGGTAACTCTATTATACTAATTGTAACAACTTTTGATCCCCAATTTTAAAATAACCAGATAGTTTCATCTTTTATGAAGATATAATTATAAATCTTAAACCAATTGATAGTTCTTAAATATGTCAGATTTCGAATCTTGATTAACATAGGGGTTATAATACTAAGGTGTGTCGATTTAATAGTTGGTTAAACTATAGGAAGGCATAGAACAATTTGATTTAAAGTTGGGTAAATGATTAAATTTGCCTATTTTTATCTTTTTAATCACAAATCTAAGCTAATTTAACAGTTTGAATCGCACACTTTTTGTCGTTTTCAAAATATTTCATACTGCTCTCCGAGAATTCTCGTCAACACATTATTTTATACAACAAAGTAATTGATCACGGAATACCCCAATAAACAAATTGATATAAATAAGACATTATCACAAACGTAGTCCCAGAAGATTTGATATTACTCAGATCATTGTTTTCGTAAAAGAAATGAGACCCTTTTTTCAATACTACTCCGTCTATTTAGTATTTTAATCAATAGTTTCCATGATAAATCTAAGTCAGTATTAATGATTATTTAATGGTTCGCGAAGTCTTAATGACAAGAAGCATTATATCCGGGTGTTTTGAGAAGCAGCAATAATTAAAAAATATAATATTTGTGAGTGATCATCTATCGAGATGCAGGATCGGATGTTAGTTTTGATATGAAATGTTATTCAAAATTTACCCATAACAATAAAGTTCTTCTAGTAAATTAAAAATTATTGGGTTTACTTTATTTAAAGTCATCTTATGAATTTCCAGACCTTCTCCAGATAAATGGCTTGAAACTCTTAAATTCAATGTCTAACATAATTGTTCATCAATTTTTATAACTATACTAATATTATCTAAATCTATGCCCTTTTTGGTAGATACGACAAAAAATATTTCATACTCAAGTTCAGCGAGGTCTAAAATAATATATTAGAATAAAATTATTTATTAAAAACTTTAAGAAAATATTTTTGACTTTATTGATATAAGGAATTATTATTCAAAAATATTGAACAATAGTTCATAGGACATAAAGGGGTGTCTCTTGCTTAACTCTTTCTCAGGAGCCCAAAATTTATGGATCTGCTTTATTCCAGTTCATTTCATAAATTTCATGATCCTCTCCACTTTAAAACAATACAACATAATTAAGGACCCAGTCCTTGAACCAATAAAATTTTGAGAAATTTAAGATAATAGTATAATTTATTATTTATAGTAGATATTTTATGAAATCTTTTCATTTTATTTCAATAATATATTTTATGCTATTTATTTTTATGATTCTATACACTCTTTTTTTAAAATTAAATCTTTTAGTTTTCTATTTTTTTGAGTTTTGTAAATTTATTGAATATATATATGACTTACACTTCTTCTTTAAATAATAAAATAAAAAGTTAATTGACTTAATCATAATTATAAATGAAGTTTTCTTATCATTATATAATTTAGAGCTTAATACATATTTTTATGAAATATAATATGACAAATAGATGATTGTAGAAATATAATATACATTAATCAGAATACATTTTATGTTAATAAAAATGGAAACATATAACAGCATATTATGTTCATCATCATTGTCATCATCGTCATCCTAGTTTATCTAATATTCTTCCAAATCCCTTCTCAGTCTCGTCTTGCGAAGCACCTGTAAAGTATCGCCTGTAGTATTAACTGGTAGAATTACAACAAAAATAACTTTGAAAAATTTAAATTTGTAAATTCCAATTTTAATCAATGATTTAGCTGCATCTTCGTTTGATTGTTAAGGATTCTTATTATTATATTAAATTTTTGAATAAATTTATCAATTTCCAATAACATATTATGATTTTCCACCATATTTAACTCCGATTCCGCATAAGAATAGTATATTTATAACTATTATTATAATAATAATAGTAATAATAATAATAATAATTAACTCGCATCGAGGGTTCAAGACCCCCTGAGCATATCATTAAGAAAGGATAGAATCCTTTTTTGTTTGTTTATAGTGGTCTTTAGTAACCACTTTTTCAAGTTTTGAGTAACTCAGTGTCGAATGTTTGAGAAGTGAGGTCGTAGTGTTCCGAATCTCTCATTCTCTTGTCTGCTGATAGTGTTTTGGCTTATAAAAGGTCAAAGTTTTAAGCACCGAGATGGCTGACTGATGAGCTAATCTCGGAGGAACAGTCTTTTAGAAGTTTGAGTGTGTGACTATTAGTTAACGATTTATTAATTTTGTCGGGGTTAGAGGTGTCTTATAAACTATCTATACATTATAGTATGATTGAGATGTATAGTTTGGAGAGCGTGTAGAAGTGTGAATCTACTCTGCATATCCTTTAAGAGTATTCAAGTAGTGATCTGGCTAATGTAGTATTGCCAGAAGCGAAAGCTACTTAGGGAATGAAGCGCCATGCTTAGTCTTACTTGGGGTCTTCGTTGTAGGGTTTGAACATTTCGTCAAGTTGGTAGTCTGTGAGGTCGATCCTAACGTCAAGTTGGATGAGTAGTTGACTGTAAGTAGTTCTTCTGTACCCTTATGCCTGGAGGTAAATCCAGGGAATCTTTAGAGATTCAATACCCATGACTCTTATAAAGTCATCCCAATCTATGGGCTAGTCTAAGTCAAATAAATCCGGAAAGTTTACCGGTAGAACGAGTTCGAGAATTTTCTCTATGTTGTTGTATTCAAGCTCTGTGTAGTGAGCTTCGTGTTGTTCATTAAGTTTTTGTTTGACTTTCTAGTATTTCCTCTCTAACTTGTTGGCTTTGTCTTAGAGTTAGGATACATAGGAGTGATTCTCTGGTAGGAAGTTCTTATTAATTAGGGAGTCACTTCCGGGTGATTCCTTAGTAATTTGCTAAAGTTACTAAATAGGAGAAATGGTAGCCTATGTATTAACCAAGTTTTACATGGAGTCCTGAGACCTCTGAATGTTTTCCAACTTTTTTCCTAAAGTTTCTATGATGGCTTGGATGACGATTTTATCTTGAGTGTAGAATTGAGGTGAGCGAAGTCCAAGGATTTAGGAGGTAGTAGTGTGGTGGATTTTTCAAAGGGGACTAGTATTTAGTATCTGGGGACGTTTGACGAGTACGTCATTGAGATAACTCTGGAGAGGAGGTTAGTTAAAAAGCTGATCGCTAAATTGATGAGAGACCTAGGGATCTGTTGGTAGATCCAGTTCTTTCTAGGTTTACAGAGAAAGCATAGAAAGTAGTAGGTCTTAGCCGAGTTGTCCTTGAAGATATTTTTGAGATGGCTGTCAGCTAGATCAATCACCTTCTGGTGCAGTATTTGCTGCTTTGCAAAGACTTACTTGAGCACAAGAAGCGAACTTTTGCAAATGGTAGATATACCAAAGTCATGAAGAGAGGTAAGTTGTAGCAGAAGGGGTCTGAGTATCCTGGGTGGGAAATCTCCCAATTTGTACTCCAGGAAGAGCTTAGAGAGCTCAAGGTCTAACAATGCTTGTGGCATCGATATTAAATTTGGAATACTTAGCAAGTTAAATTCTAATTTAATAATATAACTATTATTATTAAAATCATCCTAAATAGAATTATATTAATTCATTTATTACTTTTTGATTCAAAAAAATTGAATATAATTTTTTATTTGTATTTATTCCATTTATTCCATTTTTTTACAATTTATTAAATATTAAATGATAATGTATTTTATTAAGCCTCAAAAACGATAAAATACTTAAATAGAGAAATCTCAAATACAAAAAAGACCTCTTAATTTTTAACTGGCATTAAGTTGAGATGATTATAATTTGAATATAATATGTATTACTTAAAATTTATCAGATATATTTATCAAAACTTTAATATAACTACTATTGTAATGTCGCAGTGGATCGTAACTAGAGTTTCATTTTCTATTATTCAAACATTCTTGTTGTTGATAATTGTGTAAGTTTAAGAAATATAGTTGTTATAACTCAAACATTTTGCTTTTAATTTGTGCTCTAATCTCTTACAATTAGATGTCTGTTAAATCTTTCAGTGTCTGCTTTTAAAAAGGTGATAATGTCTCTTTATATTTCTTAATTTTATCTTTCGCTTACTAACATTATGTTTTATGAGATCAGACTATTTTATGATGAGCTGAATCCATTTTGCGCCTTATTCGACGTCATCATCCCCACATGACTACAATTATTGTAGGAATAAATTCTAAATTGAGAAATTAATTATATTTAAATTTATAATTAATTAAATTATTGGCAGTTAAAGTAGGCCAAATTAAACGATCTTGGACTCATTTGATAGAGAATTCAAAATTAGCTGGATTTTACTATTGGCATTACTATATTATAACATCCCTGGAGCAAGATAACTCGAATTTAATGTGAGGGTATAATTTAATAATTTTATATTCATTTAATTAAATTCGAGTAATCTCGCTCCAGGGATGTTATAATATAGTAATGCCAATAGTAAAGTCCAGCTAATTTTGAATTCTCTATCGAACAAGTACCATATTGTTCAGGTTTCCAGAAAGTTAACATTTACGAATTTCATACTTTATTATTTTAAATATATTTAATTTCCCAATTTCGAATGTATACCTACAATAGTAATTTCTCTCTTTTTAATTGTTGTTAAGCGTATCACCTTTTAATGTCATCATCTTCATTTTTATAATAACTTTTCATATTATTACCAGGTAATTTAAATGTAATGCTATAAGTTCCGTATATTATCTATGTTCTTATAATATTTCTTCTAGTCATTAATGTAATTGGCAAAGATTATAGATTAGAGTTTTCGTATCAGAAATCAAATAGTTAACTACCAAAACTTCCACATGTTGCCTTAAAAATCACATTTTAACAAAGAAAAATGTACTAATTTTCCCTATCTATTGTAAAAATTATTTTATGCTATTTAGGTCTTGCTAGCTTACATTTTTGAGAAATATGTATTAATTTATATTGTTGAGTTGGCACTCAAACCTCAAAACTCCTTAATGAGTTTTATAAATGCTTTGGTTTCTAGAAATTTGTTTGAGATTAAGATAACTTATAAATGTGGGACAAAAATTACAGGCTTTTCTATTTTTGATAAATAGGATAAATATTAGTGTTTAAACTATACAATAAAATAAAAACACAGAATAGGTATACTGAGCAAAACACAAAGAGATATCATCTATGGTGACATAGAAAATAATGAACTCTAACACCTAGCATAATATACTATAAACATCATTCAATTAAACAAATGTTAATGGGAACTTCACATCCTTGAAATCATTATTACCTTCATAGCCAGGAAAATCATCAGAAAAGGCTTCTCACTAGTAAACTTATTTCAATTACAACTAACAAAGATCCAATTCGAAGGCGAAACAACTGTGAAACAGTCCACCTATGGACACAACAACTCTTCTAAATGCTAAGACTTGCTTCAGTTAAAAATAAATTCATAAAACTCTAGCAAGCACCAAAAATACCTCAGCAACCACCCTCAAGAGCTCAAGATCTATCAATCTCAGAAAAACCAGTTTGACTACCAGGTAAACTCGAGCCGAAAGAGGAATCCATAGGTAGTAACTAAGAATGCTACTTTACAATAGAATGAATCTCTCATACCAAATAGAAACGCCAACCTTTTAATAAAAAGAGTTATTTACTCAGACAATGAGGACGATTTGAGCTCTGTAGAAGAAAAGTAAAAATACTACTAATACGATGAAGAAAGCTCATACTTTGAAAATTCGAGCTAATTCACTTACTACCATAGAAAATCACAGAGGAGTAGATGAAAACCATTAAATTCTAACGCTCCCTCCCAGTCCAAAATTCAAGTGATGTCAATGAATAAATTTAGTATTAAATAGAAGGTTAGGAAATCACAAATTTAAAATTAGTTCTAAATATGGATCCTAATAAAAGTATAATAATTAATAATTTAAATTATAATAACTTAGATCTTACTAAGAGATGCAAACCAATTTTAAGGCGAAACTCCAAAACAGATTTGACATTAGAGAATCATGCATATCAATATGGATGAACACAATAAAATCTAAGATTTCTGAAACAATTAGAAGAAACTCTGATGCAATCACGACAATCTATGTCAATCTCAGCTAAAAACTTATAGATATCGTCAAGATGGACGACATCAAACTTTAAGCTTACATCAAACAAAAAATTAAATCAGCAGTTGATACACCAGCAGACCTAGCAGTTTTAATAAAACTATTTCAACATATACATCCTAAGAAATGTCACTGCAAACGAGCGAAGCTGCATATCAATCAGTTAAGACTACCACAGCCACTTACATAAAGTGGAAATCTTCGTTAAATGCCTTTAAAAACATGCTTTCTTTTCTAAAAATTACATAGTTTAATTTTTCACAATAAGATGCAGAGAAAGTCTAGAATCTAAACAACTTAAATATCCAATATAAGTTAAATTTTTTGACACGTAATTCAAATTTTAAGACTTGGACGATCAAGTCCAAATTGTTAACTAGAAAAGAAAAGAGAAAAGGTAGACCTTAAAGAAAGAGAAATCAGAGAAACAAAGAAAAATGAAGAGGAAGAAAAAGATAAAAATGAAGACTCAGAATACTTGAAGAGAAGCTCCACAAACTAACTAAAAGGAATACACCTTACAAGCTTCCATACTTATTTTATCAGGGGTCCCCAAAGACCTCAGTGTGATCTACTTATTAATTATTAATGCAGAAATACATTTGAATTTGGAAAATTTATAATAATTAAATTAAATATAAATCAAAATCGTGGCAGTTAAAGATGGCCAATTTAAACAATCTTGGGCTGATTCGATAGAGAATTCAAAATTAGCTGGACTTAATTATTGGCATTACTATTTTATCGCATCATTTGAGCGAGATAACTTGAGTTTAATGTGAGGGTATAATTTAATGAATTTAGAAGTGTTTAATTAAAGTCGAGTTATCTCGCTCCAGGGAGCGATAAAATAGTACCGCCAATAATAAAGTCCAGCTAATTTTGAATTCTCTATCGAATGAGCCCAAGATCGTTTAATTTGGCCAACTTTAACTGCCACGATTTTGATTTATATTTAATTTAATTATAATAAATTATCAAAATTCAAATGTATTTCTACAATATTATTATTAGTGTTTATACTGCTATATGAATGTGATAAATATAGTGAATAAGTCAAACCAGTTCTTAACTAAGTCTATTGCATAATCTTAAAGCGAAGTCCATATACTGTTTTCTCCCGCTGCCTTAAAGCAATAAAATCAGATTTATAAGCCTAAGAGGAGACTAGAATTCTTATAAAAGCATATTGACTATCATATTAATGAAAAAAAATTTGAAATATTCGTCTCACTTCTTTTAGAATAGCGAGCTACTATGTTTCAAAGTCAGTTCTCTGAGCTGAAAATCTCTCCTAAGTTTATAGGTAACTTCTATAACGAAATGTTTTCTTTTACAAGGGTCTGAATCTTATTTCGAGAGTAACTAATATTTCACTCCTCAATTTTAAAAAAACAATTTAAATTATATATAAATATATATATAAAATCAAATACAGTGGGCTCAATAGAATAATATAAACTTTATACATGCTGACGAAGCTGTGTTTACATTCAACACTTTCATCTAGAAGTCTTGGTTTAAGAGGCATAGTAATATGTAAGTATATGACTAGAAAGCCAAAGGATAAACAATGGCAATTCTTGGAGGAATTAGTGAAAATACTGGTTTAGAAACATATGTTATTCATCCTCGCTCAATTATGACAGAGCAGTATATCAATTTCTTAGAAAAACTGAAAGATAATTACTCTTTATAAGAAATTAAACTATTAGTTGAAAACCTTTCTGTACATATGACAAAGAATACTAAGAAGAATTATGAAAAACTACAAATCACACATGTATTCAAAGTGCCTTACTGCCCGCATTTTAATGGAATTGAATTCTACTGAGGTATTTTAAAATGACATTTAAAAAAAACTATCTCTATACCATTTGAAGCATTACTTACCTACAGATATAGTTGACCATTAAGAGTTCCGATAAGAGAGTTGACAATTAATCGGCTTAAAAGTATTCAAAAGAAGGGATAGTGAATGTATATAAATAAGTTTTAGAGTTAAGTTAATTAATAAATAAGTCACATTTAAAATTCTTTCGAGGTAACGGGCTTCTCTTTCTTTTATTCTTCTTCCTGCTCCTGATCTTTGTTTATTTAATCTGGTGTTTGAATATTTGAATAAAGTCTCTTACTATCTTCATACTTTGTCAGCGATTTTCGCTCTCTGTGAAGCTTGCTCTATTCCTTCATCAAGAAGATGCCAGTACCAGATTTTCCTATAGAGTTAAACTTGAAATCTTACTTTAAATATAAAGAAGCTTTTGCAGCTCTGATAGCCAGCTCTCACTTATATTGATCTCTTGTTTGTCTTTATCCTCTGAATAGATGCTGTATCTGTTCTTATGAGATTCTTGAATAATTTCTTTTAAGTAATCACCTTTAATTGCTGAAAATATGCCAAAAATATAGTTTTTTTTCTTTAGGCAGCTCATTTGACTACTGCTTCTTAGAAGGCAGGTCCTGTGAAACTTTTTGATAGTTCAATACATCGTCATATGTTTTAGTCACTGAGGTTTCATGATAGCCTGGAATCTTACATCTTGAGTTTCATTCTTTTCTTCACATATTATTGCTCTTTGAATTGATACTTAAGTACCTTCTATAATAGGCAGGAATAAACCAACTATACAATAAGATAAGTTATTATGAGTTCATTACCTTGTTGCTCCAAGTAGCGATGCAAATCCGCTTTGAATCTAAATCCTTGAATCAATTTTTGTGATTGTACACTTTTCATTGCATCATTCATAGACTCTAACATCTTTAAAGATTTAAGAAATTTTATTCAAGTCTAAGATAATTGATTTCAATTTTTTACTTATGTTATACTTAATATTAAATATGAGCATCTAATACCAAACTAACCTCTTAGATGGATAAGGCATAACTGGTTTTAAACTTGAAGATTGATATCAATTTCTACAGTTATAATTGTTATAATTCCATATTTTTTAATTTGAATTGGTACGTACTTAATTTGGAGCAGCTCTAAAAATGCTAGTACTTATATAGAGGCTTTAATTAATGCTAGTACTTAATTAGGAACAAAATAATTTTAATAAAAAAATCACAAAATACCTCCTATGGCAGTACGTATTTAATATAGAGTAATTCTTAAATCGGTACGAGCTATAATTAACTTGATACTGAAAGTAATAATGGTTATTTTCTCATCCATATACAAACCTGGACCGTTTCTTTGCTCTCAATTTTATTCACTAATATTCTTATAACTTCTCTTGAAACTTTTAGCATTGCAAAGCTATCATATATGCTCTCAGTTATAGAGGTAGTTTTGTAATTTTAAATATGAGCACTAACATTTTAAGTTAAGAAAAACAACAACACTTGCATCAAACTAAACGAGACTTACCTTTAGCAGAAATAAAAACTGTGATAGCTGTGAGATGAACTCTCTTAAAGAATTACCAGTGCTATTATTTGAGATCTTTGTTATTATAAAATATATTATTAATCGAAAATACCTGGCAAACAAGTGTGTGGGATACAGAGAGGAGGAAAAAATTATCAATAAAATTCCTATAATACTGAAGAAATTTAAGTTATTTTTGTGAGCTTGTGAAAGATATTTAGGTTATAAATTAAGTTGATAAGATATAAGAAAGAGCATAGAAAAGCCAAGCCCACTGTATACTTAAAGCACGATAAAATCGAGGGAAATATGAGTGCCAAAAGCAGTATGCTCATACAATATATTTAAGAAGCATCATTTAAAAGCTCACAAGAAAGAATTAGAGATTGAAAAAGAAAAAGATGAATTGAGGCTTCTCAAAAAATATAAGCTAAAAAGTTTTCGAAAGTGGGTAGAACTCAAATATGCTAATCATTTATTATATGTGAGGTAATCTCGAAACCTGCTAGCAAGTAAAATCACAAAAATTATGATTAAAATTAAAAATAAAGAATTTATATTTTTGCTTAAATTGACCTAGACACTTCACATTAAAACTACCTAATATTAGAAGACTCCTTTGAGAAGAAAGTTATCAATGATCATCAATACGAATACAAGGTGTATCCCTTAAACTATCCCTTAAGTGATGAGAAATATTAAATGGAGCTTACAAATGAGTATAAAGTACTCACTCAAGCAAAATTTAAAGAGTGTAGTTACTTAATCAAGCTATATGCTGCTCTCCTTGCCAAGGATCATGTTGCTTGTAGACTTCCACTCTATGAAATGACCCTAAGAGATTTATTATTGCTTTGACCATAGAGATTTGAAGCCTGAGAATTATGATAAACTTCAACGATAAGAGTAGCAACAATCAGAATCTTAAGAGTGGAATTATAGAGGGTTTGGGATAGTTATGGGAACTTCAGGCTATTAACCAGGAAAGAGAGGATTTGAGATGTTGTATATATAACTTAGAGGAATTTGAGGGCTTTAGCAGCAATATTAAGAGAGTGCGATATGCCTGGCAAAGATTATTACTCTACAAGGCGCGAAAAAGATGATAAGCCAAAAAAAAGCAGTTTATTGACAAATCAAGAAAAGTCTCTCAAGCAATTAAACAAATGGCATAGTTAATTAGAATAAAACTAGACTCCATATTACACATATCGATAGAGCAGATAGAGTTATAGATAAACAAGATATAATTCAAACTTCTTCTACCTGATAAAAAAGTGCATTTTAAGTGATGATTATGATGATTAATGATTTAAAATCAAATAAATTTAACATACCACCACTGTTTAATACTAAGATCAAACCATCATTTTAGTCGTGACGTAGCGTATCTGAGTGATTAAGTAATGACTAAAAGTGCTTTTTCAGTGATTTAATAAAATAAATTTACGGCATATTTCACATTTAAATCCAATAAAAAGTGCATTCCATAACAAAACCCCTCAAAATCTAAGCGCTTATAATCCTCACTTGAATTTTTAGGGGTTTTTAATGTTGGCATAAATTTAAGAAATAAAAAATTTATTTAATAAGGAGTTCATTACATTAAATATAATAATAATGGCAATATTATGTTAATGCATAGTCTCCATATACTTCTTAATACTAGTTAAATTGCTGAAGTTTATCATATTAGCATTCCTAATTGAATTGATCAATTAATCATTCTTACTTGTAGTTCTTAAATCATAAATTATTTAAGCTAAGGCAGGCTTAGTGTGATTTAAGAATTAATGATATTTGCAAAATATCATTAAAGTTGTTTAGATTTCAAAATAATTTCATTAATATATTATATTTGCAAAAAAAGTATGATCATTAAATAGACATAAATTATTCAAAATGTTTACATGAAAAAAATGAAAAAGTTTTATTTTTAAATATGAATTATTAAAATATAAAAGTTCAAAATTGGCGATTATTTCAAAAGTTAAACTTTAATAAATACTCAATTCGAAATCCTAATCTGAGTATTATTAAATATAATTAGAGATTTTAATATTTTAATTTACCTTTTCCATATAAAATAACACTAGCTATTATAAAAAGGATCGTTAATAATATATTGCTAATAAATTGATAAAAATTAATCAATAATTTATATCAAGTCATGTTATATTAGTCTTATTTTCCTATATAAAATAGAGAAAGACCTAAAATTAAAAATTTATTAGAATTATTTATCTAAAACACATAAAACCAATAAAAAAATTTATAAAATAGTCCTTTTTTGTTTTTTATTTGCCGCCTTTTTTATTGATGCTACCACTCTCAAAATAATTGATATCATAATGAATATAAGCATAATAATTATTATATTTCTTATTTCTCCCTTTATTATATCTTATTAATGAAGAGATATGTACTATTTCACAGTTTTAAGCTGCATTCATTAAATTAAGTGATTTTAAGAATTATTGGAGAAAAAAAATCTTGATTTTATTGCTTTAAATTTAAGAAAATAATTAAATTTATCCTAAGAAAAAAATGACCTCTTTATTTTGAGTAAATATGATAATTTAATATAAATTAAAAAAAATAGCAATTGTTTTTTCATTTTGGAATCATATATTTATATTTTGCTTTGAATTCCTCTTTAAAGCCATCTTTGCATGATATCATTGAATCTTACATATAGATTTGAGGTCAAATTGAATTTTTATTGAATATTCTTATTCATAATTTTGGAGTGATTACCTGTCTCACCACCACACTTTCTAATATATAAATTTTGATATAAAATAGTCATAGTCCTGGTCAAGTTTGTGTTGAAATTCAAGAATTAGGCAATAAAAATAATACTTATCAACTCTTAAGAAGAGTGATATACATATAAATATACTTTTAACATAAAATTCACATTATTTTCACATGCATAATGGCAAAAATGGTTGTAATCTGTTTTACAATAAATTACTAAAATTAAAATGTTTTCTAATTAATAACTTAACTTGGTGTCTTTAAAGGATTAAATTTGATTTAATACAGTTTAATATATCAAATAAACTTGATATTATTTTAATTGACCATATTTAATCCTTTAAAGAGAGTAAGTTGAGTTATTAATTCGAAAACATTTTCAATTTTAATAATTTAATGTAAAACAGATTCCAACTTTATGTGCAATTATGCATGTGAAAAATTCTTTATTAAAATTATTTTTGTTTACATTTTCTCTCATCTTAATAGTTTATAAATATTATTTATACTGCCTAAGTCCTTAATTTAAACACAAATTTGACCAGGATTATAACTATTTTATATAAAAGATTTATAAATAAAAAATGTGTGGTTTTGAGTAAGGTACCCCTAATAATTAAATCCGATTAGTTAATCTCATTTAATGTTTTTTTAAACTTGACGAAGAAATAATTATGAGGATTTTCATCTGCACTATTAAATAAATAAGTTTTATTTGCACTCGAGTTCGCTTTAAAGAAAATTTTTTGAAATTCTACTATAAATGCTATGCTTCGATTGTGAGAGTATCTGTGATAGATGCTTAGTAATAACTACCTTGGTTTTAGTTGGTCGAACTTTCGTCGCAGTACTCTTTGAAGTGGTCAACAGATTGGAAATAATCTAAAATTAATTGGATCATTTTCATAGATATTATTACAAAAAGGCCTAAAAGAGCAATTAAAATGTATTTAAATAATTTAGAATTGATACTTTTTTAAATTCTTATTTATTTTTGGAAACTAATTAATTTTGAACAATACTCTAAGATTTTTGCTTCAAATTTGTGAAAATAGGTTTATCATTTTTCTTATTTTAACCGTACCTGCTTTTATCTTTCACCTCAGCTTTTATTGAACAAGATCCATATATTTTATCTCACATTTCAGTTCCTTAGAGATCTCGGATGTATAAAAACAGCAATTTTAAACCACTTTATTTTATGAATAATTATCATATATATATTCAGATTTAAGGTTTTAATTATAAAAGTGGTTTATATATATCTTAAATCGAAATTATGAAATCTTGTTTAATATAGTGGCAATAAGTGCTAGATAAATAGTTGGGTCTGTAAAATTGAATTCAGATATCACTCAGGAAGATTCCTAAAAACTCCATTTAAACTATGGGAGTAATTCAATTTTATCTTTTCATTATATTACCCCAAGATTTCCTTCTTTCTATTTCTTATTTCATCAGCTCACCAACCTATCTGATGCAGAGGTCTTTATATTGTTGACAAATTAGCTGTTTTAATATTAAATAATCTAAATTAAAAGCAATTAGAAATTGAATAAAAGTTAATACTCATCAGAACTTTTGTGTTTAAGCTTCTCTATCTGAAGAATGCGACTAAGAATTTCTATAATAAATTGGTTGTTAGTTTCATGGCTTTTATTTTAAATTCCACACTTTTTTTATACATAATTGAATCTTATTCATGGAGACTTGACTTTTTTAAATGGGTACCTCCCATTGCTCTAAGTATGCTATTATTGATTTTCTCCCTAAAATTATCCAAATTGCATCATCTGCTGTTGTGGATGTAATTTAATATTTCATCAGAATAAGTTCGTTATCTTATTAGTAGCCTTAATAATGAAAAGAAAAATCCAATCTTATTCATAATATATACTTCGATGTAATATTGTAAGAAGAAAAAACTAATAAATTTATATTTGATTTAAAATATATTTAACAAATACAAACTACCTCTTTACTTATGGTAACCAATAATCTTCTACTGCTTGGAATTTTGGTTGATTAATACTTTTCTTAAATTTGTGAGGTTTAGATATAAAATATTTATTTCTTTAATTATAAATTTAAACTCATTTAAACATACTACATCAAATCACCTAAATTCAATCTAATCCCCCTTTAAACCATCCTAAGGTAGAAATGATTTCTCTTAAAATTCTATTAAATAATAGTTTAAGTTTATATTGTAAAAATAAATTGTATAAATTGTTATTTACTCTTAATAATATTTTATTGAATTATTTAATAATTTAAGATACAGATAATAGGTACAATTATATTGACGGCACAATAAAAATAACAACAAATAAAATCACAATGTAAAACGCTTATAATTTTTCATAATTAAAAAAAACTAATTTTAATTACTATAAGTAATGCTCTTAAAAATGATTTTGATTATTTATTCATTATTACTAATAATTCTCATGCAAAAATTTATTAAATTATTAATAAATCTTTAAAATAAATGAATGATACTCTTAAGTTTAAGAATATAAGAACGATTATTTCATAATTTGCTAACTAAGAAATAAGTACTACGGAAAAATATAAGATCTAAGGACTTGATATGACAATGAAGAGGAAGAAATTAAAACAAGAAGAATCAAAAGTCTAGTTGGAGAAATCGATGACAAAATTTTCATAAAATAGGTTTCGACGAAGGTTCTGTTTCTCAAATTATTTATGATAACTCCTGGTCTTTAATGTAAATTATTCATCATCATTATAAAAGAGTGAAATCAATAGTGATAAGGAAGTTGTAATATATAAATTCAAATATTAATTAAAAATCTTAACTTAATAAATTTTAAAAAAATGTGTTTTTTAGCGAGGTGTGTCTCCGAGGATTTCTGCTTTGTCCTTATTTTTTTCCATCATAATAATCTTCTTGATAGCAGCTGCCATTATATTGATCTTCTTTTTTACTGAAATTTCAGATTATTAATCATTTTATTAACTTTGCTTGTTTTCCTTCATAGATGTTTCCATTCTCATAAAAAAATTCGGCTATGAGGTAGTATCCTCCCCCCCCATAATGTATACTTTTCTTTTTGTAGTCTGATAGAGTTTTTGACGCTGAGTAATAGTAGCAGATGAACATGGAATGTGCGAGCAATAGTTTTCGAGCTATGGCCTCATCAAAGTCACTTTTAATATATAAAAATCATTATAAATTTTACAAAAAATTTCAAATTTTTCACAAAAATTAATTTCTCTAAAATTAACGATTTTAGCAGTTTTAACTATATTAACAAATTATATCTAATTTATTATAATTTTTTAAGGAGAACATTTATAGTCTTTTTGAAAATCTTAAATGAAAGTTAAAATGATTTTTAAATCACTTTATAGAATTATAATAAATTAGATATAATTTGTTAATATAGTTAAAACTGCTAAAATCGTTAATTTTAGAGAAATTAATTTTTGTGAAAAATTTGAAATTTTTTGTAAAATTTATAATGATTTTTATATATATAAAAAGTGACTTTGATGAGGCCATAGCTCGAAAACTATTGCTCGCACATTCCATGTTCATCTGCTACTATTACTCAGCGTCAAAAACTCTATCAGACTACAAAAAGAAAAGTATACATTATGGGGGGGGGGAGGATACTACCTCATAGCCAAAAAATTCAATATTCTTGAAAAATTCCATCTCTGTCTAAAGCTATTCCCTTAGCGAATTCCTCTTGATTCTTATGTTTTTCCTCTGTACTATTAGTGAAAGTCTATTAGGAATGCAAAAATATTGACATATCCGAGATGAACCCCATTTTCTAATATTTAAAGAAAATAGGAGATAATAGAAATTAAAAATTAATCACATGTTTTATTGGTAGTATACACGAAAAAATAAGACTTATTAGGGTCCGAATCCCTATATTTAAATGCTTTTTATTACTGTTATTACTTTTAATGAATATTTGATAATAGTATTTATTCTTTTCAAAAATTACAATCACCCCTATTTCATTTGAATTATATCAATGGGGTTTTATTTATTTTTACTTATCATGGTTATTAAAAATAATTATCATTCATTTATTCATGTTTTGATATAAATCATTCTATAATGCTCAACTTAAATCTACTCGTTAGTTTTAATATTGCCTAATAAAGTATGAATATATCACCACGTATTTCAAAGATAATAAACCTTATGGTAGTTTTGAAAGCCAAAACGATTTGATTTCTTTTGATACTTTTATCTATTAAAATCCAATTACCTAGTTTCTAATTTAATTCATAGAATATTATAAAAAGTCAATTTTTTACGAAGAAAGAAGTCTTACATTTGTCATTTGTTTTTATAATTTACATTTTAATAATGAGTTTTCATAATTAGTAATTATATTCGGTTTATTTTATAAAAAGTCCTTTAATTTTATTGAAATTAAACTGAGATTTTAATATTTAGTTAAGTTAAATACTAGTTTCTGAATGTTACAAATGATAAAGAAATTATAAAGAAATTATTTCATATTCACAAAAGTTTTAAATTACAGCATGATTTAGCAAGTATTCATCAGTAACATAACTTTTAAAGGTTGTCTTATAATTGAGAATCTGGCTACTTTTAGATAGCTTAGATATTAATTGAAGAGATTATACTCATTTAATCAACTGATATTATTTTATTGTGGATTATTAATTAAATATATAAATAATTACAGTAAAATATAACAAAGCAATTAGTAGCTTAAAATTCACATATCCACTACATATTTAAATTTATCGAATTTAAGTGAAACAATAACTGTAATGATTTTAGTTTATCAGCAATTTTAAGTTGATTGAAGATTGTAGGGAAACAATGAGGGATAAATTAAACAAAATAAACCCGAAACAATTACCTGTAGGAGTAATTATAAATAATAAGTTACGAGTGTAATATAGAATTAATGTTGTTAATGGTTAAGTTGTGAAATATGAGAGAGGATATAAAATATATCGAAAAGAAGGGTCTAAAGGAAATAATAAATATGATTTAATACTAATAGTATTAATAAAATACATTCAAAATGGTGAATATTTAATTTAAAAATACAAAACTAATTATAGGTATATACAACAGCCACTGATTAGAAAAAAATTATAAGATCAAAATACATTATCCCTTATTTCTAAAGTATTTTTATCATTATTCATTTACTCCAACTTTTATTAATATAATAGAACCAGCTATCATTTTATTTTTAATCTTTTCTTCAATTCCATTCTCTTTTGGCAGAGTGTCCCTAGTTGTTGC
This sequence comes from Oxytricha trifallax, assembly GCA_000711775.1. Lineage (NCBI taxonomy): Eukaryota > Ciliophora > Spirotrichea > Sporadotrichida > Oxytrichidae > Oxytricha > Oxytricha trifallax. Next base: position 43,830 of record ARYC01017341.1, read on the forward strand.
AGTTGCTACTGTAAAATGTAATCTTCATGATATCTTCCCAAAATTGAATTCAGTTTTGCAAAAGTTGTTAATGGTCTAATTAATTTAAAGCATCTTGTTCAGCTATTAATAAATTACTCTCATTACTGTGATAAAACACTTTTACAAAAATTCCTTAAAAAAATTAAATGATTTTAGCATTCTTCTTCTTCTTAATCTTTGAAAGTAAATCCTTCATCTATTTTCATGAGCGGAGTCTCTTCATTCTGAAAGAAATTATAGTCGAAATATATTGAGTGTGATTTTTTGATTGAAAAATTTTGTGAGGAGCCTAAACCTCCTAAAGCTTAAACATATTATAAATTCTGTTAAGTTATGTTTGAGGAAAGGGCTTTTGCAATTTTATTGGTCTAAGTGTGATTTTAATGATCCAAAATGCTAACTGTAATTTGGCATGAAATTTCTCTAGGCTTAATTTAATGAGGCTATACAGCGCTCACTGAATATAGTTCAACATGTTTAATTACTGATTGAAGCTCATGTTTTAAGATTTGAAGAAGAAACTTCATAGAAATAGCCTTCCTTCTTGTCTATTCTAATGGACTATTTTTGTAAACTCTAAAGTAAAAGTGAATCAAACTCTGAAAGGTATTAGGCTAAAAATCTTTGCCAGCATTTATCGATTGATATAAAGATCAGGCATAAAAACCTTAGGTTCATCTTTGAGTCCAAATCAAAACTTGGATAGTCTATAAGTAATTGACTCAAACTCAGTCTACTATAGACAATGTACTCTGGATTAGTTTTAATCAATATATTAGTAATTGCTATTAAACTCTATGCTGTTGATTTTAAAGTAAGTTCTCTTTTTCCATCTAATTATAAAAGTTTGTGTTAGATACTGTGTCTTTACTTTATTCCAGTGATTTTATAATTTACTTAAGAATTTTCATAACAGTGACTATGTCGCTTTTATCTTTAACTTTCCAGACAGATTTAGGTTTGGTAAGTTTAATTAATGTACTGCAATTACATGCTTAATAAGTTTCCTGTGTTAGAATGAGTATATTCTTAAAGCAATACCTTAAATTATCCATGCTCTTTTAATCTTTACATTAGTACAATTTATAATTTTTTTGAAGATAATTTTCAGGGATTAATCATTCAATATGCCATATTAAATACTGTAATTTTTTATACTTCAACCTTACGAAATGTAATACCTTCAACAAGAGAGATGTTATCATAAATACTTAGCATTTCAACAAAGCAGTAGATTATTTCATTGATTTTTAAGACTTGTGTATAGCATCAAGAAATTCATTAAGTATTTAAAGAAATCAACGAAGCAAAGCAAAATATCTTAAATCAAAGGGATAATTCTTTTTTACTAATGATGAGTCTTTAAAAATTGCATGCAGCTGTTAGAAATAATTTGACAGAATTTAGAGACTCTAAATATAGCATTGTTATCAACTTTCTTAATGGTCATAATAATGACTCTGACAAAATAGTAAAATTAAAGGTCTTCATTAGCTTTTCATAAGAAGATATTATGATTTTAAAAATGCTATCGAGCATAAACTGATTAGAAGTTTCCGACAGATTTCACCTAGACTATCTGATTTTAATTAATTGGAAATCTATAGTATCTGTAGTATAAAATTTTACAATTGTAAAAATATATTTGATATAGGAAAATGAATATAAATTAAATGAATTAAATATTAAAATCATGGTAGTTATTAAATCCAAAGTGACTCAAAATTCAAATCTGAGTTGATTATATGGTAGATCCCACAATTTTAGAAGGACTTTACTTTTGGAAATATTCTTGAATCATCCCGTCTAAATTTTAATGCGCTATCCAGAGACTATAATATTGTGAGGGTTTGGAGTCATTTTCCAAAAACATAACTGAAGTTAATTAATAATTAATTTTAATTTATTTTCCCAAATCGAATGTATTCCTTCAATATTTTCAATATATCATCCGTTATTTATTTATCAATTTTATCTATGTATTTAATCAAAGATAAATAAAATCTTTCCTTTCGAATATTCTATAAATTAATCAGCAAATTGTCTTTTTGTAACAAGCTTAATTTTGACAGAATCAAGTCTTTTTCCTCTAAATTTTATTACATAACAATTTCTGGGGTGCAAGATTCTATCGATCTCGCACAAAATTACTGTTCCATTCTTTTACTTAATTCTTGCCAAGCTTGTTTTTGATTAAACGAAAACAAATTATAATGTTCACAATCATAATCGCTTGTCCATCATTTTTTTAGAGCTCTGTAGTAGATTACCAGCCATTAATATAATTTCTCCTTCACTAAAACACTCTCAAAAATTTCAAATTTATAGTATTTGTAATAGACCCACCTTCATAGAGGTTTTTTCAGGTTATATCACATTATAAATTGCATTTTGGATATGTAGAAGCTGCTTTTTTGTAAAATTTGTAAAATTCAATTATTAATACTTAGTTATGAATTCTAACGATTTATCGTAAGTTTATAGGCTACAAAGTAATAATGTGAATCAAATTATTTTTTAGAAATTTTTGCAAAACTTCATTAAATATTCAAAACAGGTAGAGTATTCATTTTTTTCATAGTTTTTTTTAATAAAGCTGTGCTAATATTTATAATTAAAGAATGAATTTGAATTTCAGCAAGTTTTATCATTAACTTTTTTATGAAAGAGATTCTTCGAATATTAAGTTACGCCAACCAATTTTTAATATTGGAATAACATCATTCAATGAAATGAGAAATAATTTCGACTATTTCTCTAAGATATTGTTCTATCTTTTATGTATTCGATTGTTTAGGTAAATATTGTAATAAGTCTCAATGAATATACTTAGCCAAGGATTCAAACTTAGAGTATTAATGCAAAGTTCCGCTAAATTACTCTTTAAGAAATACCTCTTAGTAAACTTTATAGTATTTTGCGCATATTAATTAGTGATTTGAGTACCAATTTTATCCATGTGATCTGATGAGTATAAATTCTACTAAGCTTGGGAGAGCATTTTATTTGTAAGTTAAATGAATGTAGCCACATTCAACTATTTGCAGACGTTTCATTCTCTGTCATGTTATGAGTAGTACTAAATATATTTTTCCTTCACGTTCCCTTGTATCCCTCATCTTTACTTGCATCGAGATGTTTATCCAATAAAAAGAGCAGGACTTTGCTTTTATCTTTTATTAAAATTTGGTATTCTGTCAGCCTTGAAATTGATAAAAGGAAGGTTATTATGAATTCATCTAGCTTTACTTAGTGATTATAGACAGGTTATAATATATAAGAGTTCTTCACAGTTTCTAGATTTAAGATTTATGGGTCCAGAGTTAATTCTTTAAGTTCATCATGTCAGTCAAGCAAAATAGAGCATAAATGTTTATCTATAAAATAATAATTTAACTTATAAGTTGAAATTCACATTGCTAAAGTTCCTTAGATAGAGTCATAGCTTCTTTAATAAACTCAACTGCATTTGTTTTCAGCACTTCTTTTTGTGCTTATGATTAGTCTTGAATTGAAGCAATAATTTAAGAAAGTAATTTGAGAGTATTAGACACAACAATCATTTCCTAATCGATATTCATTGTTATCATCTTCTGTAAAAAGCTCATTGCCAGCTGCTAGTTTAATTTAATCCCAATAAAATGATTAAAGACACTATGAATTATTACAGTAATGTTTTTTCTTTTGAAAAGTTTCTCTCATACATCAATTTAAAGTACTTCTCACAGACTATATTTTAGAGTGAGAAATTTAGAACTTCGTCATCAAAATCTTTCGTGTTAAATTCAAAATCATTAGAAAGTACTGATGACGAGAAATCTAGCTAGTGATCTATCTTTATCATATTATCAAGAACTATAATGACATAATTTTAGAAATTAATAATCAAATTTACATTTTTAAGATTTTTAATTGTTTCCAAAATAGCACTAAAAAAGTATCAAAACATAGGGTATTGAATATAATCTATCGTTTGAATTAATTAGATCAAACAGAACAAAAGAGTTTTTAAACAGTGATCAATCATCTCTGATATATCTTTTTCATTTGCACTTTCTCCTACATTAAAACCATTTTATTCAGGATATTGTTAAGATATTTTAAACAAATCTTAGAACATTCAGAAAATAAATCTACCTTAGTTTTAAAATTAATTTTATGATTCTTAAGAGCTATTATGTAGATTTTCTTCAAATCTTAATAAATTAAATGCATGTAAACCCCAAAACCCCATCATCATATCATTTTCAAAGTAAAAGAAGTTATAAAGTAAGTAAATATAATAACAATCAATACTTCCTACCATTCATGAATTCTCAATCATCAATCTGATCTTCAACTGGAATAAGATGCTTAATGTTGATATCATGTAGGTACTTTTTATTCTCAATTATAATAAATTTTATTTTGGGGTCATGTTTGTTGCACTTCATTATTGTGTCTTGAATGTTAATGCTAGGATTTTAAATATTCAAGCTATTGGTTTGGTTTGATTGTTATTAAGGCATTATCTTTGATTGTGATTGTTACTATAATTACATATTAAATTATTCACTTTTATTCTTAAGTGAATTTCTTTCCATGTTTGTCACTCTTGTACTTATTGTTGCAATATTCTCATGAATTATATTCATATTTTTAGTCATATTGCCTTTGCATTCTTCAATGGTCTCATTGAAAGTGTCTACAACACATCTCAGTTTCTTTTCAACATCTCTTACTACACTTTCTAGTCCACTAATTTATTCATTACTTTAATTTGATACAGACTACAACTACTCTTCTGTTTTTTTTAAATCTGAGGTTGAATCCTAAAATACTTTTTGCATCTCCATGATCTTGTCATTGATCCTTTTCACGTTTCTTGCCAACGATTCTTGTGTTGCAACACCGAGAGTTGGGGCTACCTTTTTAATATCTTCAACCAATATTTAGAATGTCTGTTGAATCTCCTCTCGCCCATCAGCGACCTATTTTGAAATTTACTCGAAGTCTACTGCATTGAGTTAGGATTCCAACTTGGTCAATTTGCTGAAAGCCTCCTTAATTTGTTCTGTCAATTTTAATAGTTGTGGATTTTGAAGAAAATCCGGCACTTATTATAGTAGACGCTCATTTATTTCGTCCCGAGCTTGCAAGGTAAGCTGTCCAAATTTCTTCTCGATCAAGTCTTCAATTTGATTAAGTTCAGGAAAGGTTGTGTCACTCTGTATGTTTGATAATTCTGATTCTGTATGCTTTAAATCGGACTACAGGGACTACAATTCTAATCCAATAGCATTACTTTAGTTTCCATTCTTTGAATGTGTTAACGAGCTTTAGCTTCTATTTAAAGTATCATCATTATTTTGACCCCCCTTAATTGGGGTTGCCTTTGCAATTTTTTTGGTATTATTGATCTTCTTTTTATTTGCTGGTGTAGATGCCTTGCTATCAGCCTTTTGTGAATTGAGGGTAGCAACTAGCCAGTTTTTATGTATATTTATTGTCTCTGGTCCAAACTTTTTCTTTAGCTATATTTTAATGTCCTTGTAAGTTTGCCTTCCCAGCATGCCTTGCTTCTTCAAATGCTCCAGTATCTTCTGCTTTGACTCTTATTATTTCAGTTCCTGCAGTTACTCATCATTGAAAAAGTCAGCAGTGTAACCTGAGTTCTCATCACATTAAACCTCAAACAGAGGAGATCCAAGTTTTTATTTTTATTTAGCCTTCGAAGTTTTACCCATTTTTTGAATTGTAATACCTAGATACATGGCTTGCTTAAATAGTATTTGAAGCTGCTCTATTTAGTTTCATCTAGAGCAAAAAGTTATTCTCTAATCATTAATTTTAGCAACATAAATTTAAGAGACTTTTATTGTTACTAATCTAAGACTGCTTTATTAAGTTTATCATTTATTTTGTTAGTTTATTTCTATAGTTCAAAATGTACAAAATTCTTACAAACTCTAACACTCTATACAAAACTCTTACAATTTTTTTTATATGACAATAACAAAACTACAGCATGTAATAAAAATTAAATTAAATAACTTAACTATAAACCCTATTAAGCTGTAGCAGAACTTGTTGTAAAACCCCATGAGTCAAATTTAAAGAAAATTTTAATTCAATAAAATGAATATTCAAGTTATCTTAATTGATATAAGCTTAAAGGTAGAAAAGCTCTATTCCTTTTTCTTTTAAAATTTGCACTTTTTCTTCTGTCCATACCCATACATTAATTTATTTACAGTGGCCTTCCAGATTAAGAATCACTATTTGATGTAGCTTCATGGTTGAACAGTCTGCTTGATTATTATTAACTTTAAGCTTAATATTAAGTAATTAATTTCTTTAATGCAATTAAGTTGTCTTATTGATTCTTAAATAGCCATGTGAGGGTGACAAAGATCACAATGGCATTTTTTATAATATTACCTAGCTCTAAGCAAAAGACCATTTTATCCAACAGGAGTGTTTAAAATAGGAGTTATCATTAACACTATAATAGGTCCTCCTCCATTTTCTGAGACTGTCATTATAGAGCTTTACTTTTGCATGTCTTCCAGAAAGAATTTCCCTAACAAGCCTTGCCTATAAATGACTAATTTCTTTAAGATTTTTCCTGAAATTTTGAACTGCCCTCCTGGGAGGTAGTATGACTTAGATGTGAATAGCTCGCAAGTCGAGATTGACTTTAAAATAGAATAATTGAGAGAAAGAGCTCAAAAAAGGATGGTATTTGAATTAAGTGTGACAAAAATCAATTAAGAATTAATATTAAAGCGCCTTTTTTAATTAAGTTTATTAAATTTAAATATTTAAGTTGCTTAAAACTACCGCCTAAATTATGAACACAATACAACCAATAATCTTAGAATCATTCGACAACGCTTAATTGCAAGACCATTTTTCAGAGGCTTTCATGCAAAAGCAATCACAGATATCAGCTGATTAAGAATTCAATCATAAGTCACAACTCCAGAGTTTGCTCCTAACTGAAGATTAAACAAAAATAAGTGAAGGAGCTCTTTAAAAATCCAACAAAAGAGGGAGGAGGTCACTATATGATGGGGCAGAGTTTCCAGACTTAATTGACAAGGCCAAGCTTATTTTGCCAATTCACAACTATGACATCAGTAAATTGCTTGAGCTGGATGAATTTAAACCTCTTGAAGGTTCAAGAGACTTAGCAAAGTTTATAAGCAAATTCATTTTAAATAAAACCACTTAGAGTACTGCAAAATCAGTAAAGGATGCTTAAATCAAGCCATTAAATAAGCATTCAAGTATGCCCAAAGAGATGCCAAAGGGCGGCAGCTAGGATAGAAATTTTATAAGCAAACAGCAGTTTGCCGATGATCACAGAGATTCTCTTAATGCCCAAGTAAATTACGGAGCAAAAATACAATCTGAGCTTACTTCCAACAACATCAGAGAGTATATGATACTCAAGCCTAATGAAAGGCAAGAGTTAATTTGGAAGTTGTTTAACCGAAACAGCTAAAGCCTGCTAGAGTTTCTTCAGAATCTTAAAAGTGCATGCTCTGAAAACTTTTGCGAATACATGTTTTGAAATATCTATGAACTTAATCAAAGAGCTCAAGTAAATCTTCAAATAAAAACTAGGCTCTTCGTTTCATCGTTGCTCTACTACAGATATGAGATTATCGAGATTGATGAGACCTTATTGAAGAGTGCTTTAATCCTTCTGGCACAGCGACCAAACACAGAGTAAGCACTTGGATTATCAAATTACATTTTCATGAACGAGCCAGACTGCCTTTAAAGATTCCAAGATGAGCTTTCTAAACTTGATAAGACTAATATTGGTATTATACCATTGATGATAGGAACTTTTTAATAGTTCAAAATTGATTCTTAAGCAGTAAGATTAATACCAAACACATTACTTTGTCTAAGTAAACCATTCATCTAGATATTAAAAGAAGACTAAGGCTTAAGATTGATAAGGCATGTTCCTATAAATGTTGTTGGAGATTTTATACAAATCTGTGCTCTCTCAAGTGCTTCTTCTTATTAAAAACTGGACAACTTTATAAGCACGATGGGAGAAATTTTTGTTCAAAATGGGACTTTATTGATCAGGAAGATTTCACATACTACCTATAATAGTTATCACAAGAGTTGAAACTGCGAAATCCACTATGGGTATCAAAATTAGACGAAATTTCTGAGTTAGGTAGGAACCTAGCTTTCATATACTAAGAGAAAGGTGCGAGACAAAAAAGAGATATAATACAAGATTGTCTTCGTGCAGATTTTACAAAACTAAACCAACTACTACACGTACCAAATAAAACAGTAGACTTTAATGAGGAAGATAAGCGAAGACTGTTAAATCAATTTAAAAGGCTTAATAAAGATTCTGACGCTGTAAAAGAGTTTTTGTCTCATATGCAAGATAAAGCTTTTAGAATGACAAATTAAATTTTGAGACTACAGCAAATTATAGGATTTGACTTTCTTTCTTTACAGAGGCTGGCTTTGAATTATTTACTCTGGGAAGACTCTAAATTCAACTTCATTAACTTCGGAGTAGGGAATGGAAAAACTTTGTTGTGTTCCACATTAGCGGCTCTGTATGCCAAGTCCTCCTAATCTCCAGTTTTTATCATTGGCAAAAACGATCACTTGATTTTAAGAGATGAAAAATGATTTGAGCAACTAGTTACTAGTCTTAGCCTAAATATTAATGTCAATTAGTATGAGAAGAAAGCTGGAGTTTACTATTTAACTCAAAAGTATCTTGAAAGCTAACATGAAAACCAAGACTTCTTAGATTTATGGGGCTTATCAACAGTCTTGATTGATGAATATGACTGGATATTTTTTGATGGAAGTATTTCGCAAATGGAGAAAAGCTTAAAATTTTTTGGTTGTTCAAAAAGATTAGTGGGGTTTACTGGATCAACCTTGAGCTTCAAAGAGGCCAACTGTTTGCAAATTGCATTTAAGGCCAGAGAAATATTTTTTCCCAAACTTAGTTCATTAATTGGAGATAAGAGAGTAAACTTAGACTAAGAATTAGTTTCTTCAAACTAGGCAGAGTTTTGTAAGAGAATCTTTGAATTGTCTACTGCTTACTGCAAGCTAACACCCGTAATAATTGTGGCCAATCAATCTTATTCAATAGTTGAGAGCTACTTTCGCAAGTACTCTTAAATATAGTTTTTCTCAATGAAAAATGTAAAGGGGACTAAGCTTGAAGCGCAATTCGATTAGTTATTCGCCACCAAAAATGGGGAGGGTCATTATGGTGTGTTTCTGCTTAATGAATAATAAGGAAGAGGAACTGATCTTAAAACAAATCAAGAAATTGAATTTAATGGTGGTCTTTTCCTCATTGTTGCTGATGTGTTTTCTATACGATCCACTTAATAGATACTTGGAAGAGTAGGAAGGTTGCATCGTAAGGGGACTTACAAGTAAATTATTTATAAGCAAGGATCAAAAGAGACTATTGAACAAGTTATTACTCTTCACCAGTAATGTATAGAAAATGAAATTCATATGAAAATAGCAATGCTTCAGACAGTTTTAGGGTGCTAACCTTGGTGCATGAATTAAATAATTCTTCAATAACCTAAATCACAATCTTTAGCTTAGGACTAGATTGAAGGTACCTTTGTAGATACTTCCTCATCATTAGGACTAAATAAAGGTTGCTTCTCTGGAAAGAGTCTTAAGTAGAGCTTATCTTAATGCAGCTTATTAGAATAACATCCTCAATGTGAAGAGGAGGCAAAAGTATAAGCGATATTAGAACCTATCGGCATCTACGCTAACTAATCCTCCATAGTATCTGCTGAAGACCAAAATGAAGCAATAAAAGAAGTCAAAGCAGAAACTAGAGAATCAGTACTGAAGGACGGTATCTCTCACAATGAAAGCGAGGGTTCACGTATCCAAGGATCAAACAACTCAGAGGATGCAATAATCTGCTAGAAAAGTAGCATAGATCAAAATCTCTAGATTATCGTGCAAGCTGCTGAAGGAGTTGTCAGTGCTAATAAAGAATTCAAGCAAAGAAAAAAGAATTTAAAACCAAAAAAGCAAAGCTAGGCTCCCAAAAATTACGAAGAGCAAACAGAGGTTTCAGGAACTGTATCGCGCTATGGCAGAATAACTGGTAAAAGGTCTTCAGCTCCCTACCCTAATCTTAAAATATAACTTAAAAAACTCAAACAATGACTGCTTTCGGGTCCCAAAAGTAATTAAAAGATTCTTGGGTACTAAGAGAAATCTAACTCATTTTTATTTAAGTTATTTAAATTAAAACTTAAGTTAACTCATTTTATTTGAATTATCTAAGGGTTAGAGCTATCACTCCATTAGCGAGTTCTGTTGATTAGATAATACTCTTCCCTCGTTATCAATCACTCCACTCTCGTGTAATTAATGGACTAAGGATTTGTAACCAGAGAGGTCATCTATTTGGGATTTCATGTCTACAAATTCATCTCTCATTCGTTTATTCTCTTCAAGGTATTTTTGCTTGCTGCCTCTTAGTGCCTGTTCTTCATTTTTGACTTCCTCTAAGTCCCTTTGGTTTCTTTTCCTTTGCGAAGATTATTTTATCAAATGTGCAGAGCGCCCTTTTTAAACTAAAAATAGTTTAAGTCCCAAAAAGCTTACCACTATAGTTCAAGGATTCACTCAACGCTTATGCGAATTCAGGCTTCATGTGAACAATTAAGTTATTAGTGTTATCCAATCTATCTCTTCTCTTCTTTTTTGCATTATAAATCATATTGTTGATGCCATCTTTGTCAAGGGAAAGCAGAATGTCGCAAATCCACTTCTTATCCAGATGTAGCCAATCACATTGATTGGCAAGAAGGCCAACAATGAGGGCTTATCTCTCGCATAATCTAAGAAATCGTCAGCAGTTAGACCCTCTATTTAAGGAACAGCTGCCACTATAACATCAGATCTTCTCAAGTACTAAATTAAATAAGCACTAAATGATTTACCTCTTTTTAACCATTCAATATTGCTTTGAGAAAGTAAATGATACAGCAGGTCATTTTAGGGAGATACGCCCCACACTCTTAAGCTAGAAAATCATAAAGCTCTTTCTTTGATCCTATCTTTTCGCGAACTTAGTGCACATTTACTTGAGATAGATTATGGTTCATCCTGTTTTTGAATTATGATTCTATAAGTAAGTTAGCAAGAAAATGCTTGTTACCCTGGGGTGAGAATTTTTGTTGTGTATTTATTAATTAGTTTATAAATAATAGTTCTAGATATTAATTAAAGGTTAAAGCTATTCTATATAGAGAATAATTATTAGGCTTATAATTAATAATTTTTCAATTGGAATTATTATTGATAAACATGAAGCAGTCATTGCAGTAAGATATATGGTAGTTTTATTCCTCAAACGTTTCAGGACGCAATAACAGTCCTGTCTCATCTGAAAGTTCTCATTCGTCAAATAGCAATTCACAGATACCCCTAAATATTGAGATGAGCTATATAACTAGCTAACTTATCTCCTGGCGCCCACAATAAAATTTAGATCCAGAGATTGAAAATTTGGACTTAACTAAGTTAAAAGGATTAGAAGCCCCATTGTCTTCAAGCGCAGGACTTTGGAATCAACCATGGTAAATCGCAGATCCTACAGAATTACTGAAAGGGCTGCTAGCTGAAGAAATTTCTAACTATTCTTTGGAGCTGGAAGATCTTGAAGACATCCTTGTTAAAGCAGTGTTTAATCATGTTAAAATCAGAAATACAAATACTCAAGGTGATTATTTATAAGACGATCTACTAACGTAATCTAAAGAAATAATTTAATCACTGAAAAGAACTATAACAGAAGCTGCAACTTCAATTGAGTTGCCTAAAATTTTAGATTTAAGAAGTGCACCAATGAATTTGAAAAAAGTAAACTAGACATAGTTAAAGAAAGGAGCAAAATTCATTGAAAGTATCGACCTTGATTTGATTACTTAAATGCTAAGAGATGGCTCAATTTCAAAAAAGCAAATATGTCAAAGGTTTAAGATTAGCTACTTCAAGCTCAAGTAGATATAAAACATCGCTCGATTAGGAACAGGTCAGCAAAAAATTGCGAGCAAACTTATGAAAAAACAAGAGAGTAGCTGGATTTTAATATTTTTAAAACAACAAGTTCAAGATGGAACTGAATTTATCTCAGTGAAAGAATTACAATGCAAGATATTTAAAACATTTTAGAGATAAGTTTCAATATATTAAATACGAAATTGTTTAAAGAACTAGTTAGGGCTAAGCTACAAAAGGATTTATTACTAAGACAAAAGATCGATTTCAAAAAGAACATAAATACTGCAACAGTTTGCAGCTAAGACATACATTAACTACCTTTATCAAGGTAAGGTTATTATAAGCATCGATGAAAGTAGTATTCAACACAACAGCTCCCCTTTAAAAGGCTGGAGTTTCGTAGGTAGGAAAATATTCTCTACAGCTTAAAAGCGAATAAGCCGTCTAAATATAATTGCAGCAGCATTTAGTGATGGGAATTTCATGTTCACTATGAACTCTGGTAAGAACAACAGCATCACTTTTATGTATTTCGTAATCAAGCTTTGCAACCATTTGCAACAAATAGAGAAAGATTGGCGAGATAAATTCGTAATCCAAATAGATAACGCGACTTATCATAGAAGCACTTATACTATGGACAAACTGAGACAACTAAAAATTCCAATATCTTATTTGGGCCCATATTAATTTGATTTGGCTCCTGTAGAAAAAGTGTTTGCTCATATCAAAGGGAAGTTTTGGAATGCCCCTAGAATAAGCTTGTCAAATAAGTAATTTATCAACGTATTTCAATGATTTCCCCTTTTTTTAGGAAATAACTTGTTAAGTAATATTCAGCTCATGTTCAAGGGCTAGACTTCTCATGGATAAGAAAGTCCTTCGACACTTCTCTCAGAAATTCTCTTTAATTTCTGATAGTCCCCTCTGCTTCAAATTGAATTAACCTTTTACAATCAATTTTTGAATACTCAAACACCCTTGATTGTATTAACTATTAGTTGAAATTTCTTCTTTAGTTTTATT
>ARYC01017342.1:0-107091 GCA_000711775.1 Oxytricha trifallax
TGACAATAACAAAACTACAGCATGTAATAAAAATTAAATTAAATAACTTAACTATAAACCCTATTAAGCTGTAGCAGAACTTGTTGTAAAACCCCATGAGTCAAATTTAAAGAAAATTTTAATTCAATAAAATGAATATTCAAGTTATCTTAATTGATATAAGCTTAAAGGTAGAAAAGCTCTATTCCTTTTTCTTTTAAAATTTGCACTTTTTCTTCTGTCCATACCCATACATTAATTTATTTACAGTGGCCTTCCAGATTAAGAATCACTATTTGATGTAGCTTCATGGTTGAACAGTCTGCTTGATTATTATTAACTTTAAGCTTAATATTAAGTAATTAATTTCTTTAATGCAATTAAGTTGTCTTATTGATTCTTAAATAGCCATGTGAGGGTGACAAAGATCACAATGGCATTTTTTATAATATTACCTAGCTCTAAGCAAAAGACCATTTTATCCAACAGGAGTGTTTAAAATAGGAGTTATCATTAACACTATAATAGGTCCTCCTCCATTTTCTGAGACTGTCATTATAGAGCTTTACTTTTGCATGTCTTCCAGAAAGAATTTCCCTAACAAGCCTTGCCTATAAATGACTAATTTCTTTAAGATTTTTCCTGAAATTTTGAACTGCCCTCCTGGGAGGTAGTATGACTTAGATGTGAATAGCTCGCAAGTCGAGATTGACTTTAAAATAGAATAATTGAGAGAAAGAGCTCAAAAAAGGATGGTATTTGAATTAAGTGTGACAAAAATCAATTAAGAATTAATATTAAAGCGCCTTTTTTAATTAAGTTTATTAAATTTAAATATTTAAGTTGCTTAAAACTACCGCCTAAATTATGAACACAATACAACCAATAATCTTAGAATCATTCGACAACGCTTAATTGCAAGACCATTTTTCAGAGGCTTTCATGCAAAAGCAATCACAGATATCAGCTGATTAAGAATTCAATCATAAGTCACAACTCCAGAGTTTGCTCCTAACTGAAGATTAAACAAAAATAAGTGAAGGAGCTCTTTAAAAATCCAACAAAAGAGGGAGGAGGTCACTATATGATGGGGCAGAGTTTCCAGACTTAATTGACAAGGCCAAGCTTATTTTGCCAATTCACAACTATGACATCAGTAAATTGCTTGAGCTGGATGAATTTAAACCTCTTGAAGGTTCAAGAGACTTAGCAAAGTTTATAAGCAAATTCATTTTAAATAAAACCACTTAGAGTACTGCAAAATCAGTAAAGGATGCTTAAATCAAGCCATTAAATAAGCATTCAAGTATGCCCAAAGAGATGCCAAAGGGCGGCAGCTAGGATAGAAATTTTATAAGCAAACAGCAGTTTGCCGATGATCACAGAGATTCTCTTAATGCCCAAGTAAATTACGGAGCAAAAATACAATCTGAGCTTACTTCCAACAACATCAGAGAGTATATGATACTCAAGCCTAATGAAAGGCAAGAGTTAATTTGGAAGTTGTTTAACCGAAACAGCTAAAGCCTGCTAGAGTTTCTTCAGAATCTTAAAAGTGCATGCTCTGAAAACTTTTGCGAATACATGTTTTGAAATATCTATGAACTTAATCAAAGAGCTCAAGTAAATCTTCAAATAAAAACTAGGCTCTTCGTTTCATCGTTGCTCTACTACAGATATGAGATTATCGAGATTGATGAGACCTTATTGAAGAGTGCTTTAATCCTTCTGGCACAGCGACCAAACACAGAGTAAGCACTTGGATTATCAAATTACATTTTCATGAACGAGCCAGACTGCCTTTAAAGATTCCAAGATGAGCTTTCTAAACTTGATAAGACTAATATTGGTATTATACCATTGATGATAGGAACTTTTTAATAGTTCAAAATTGATTCTTAAGCAGTAAGATTAATACCAAACACATTACTTTGTCTAAGTAAACCATTCATCTAGATATTAAAAGAAGACTAAGGCTTAAGATTGATAAGGCATGTTCCTATAAATGTTGTTGGAGATTTTATACAAATCTGTGCTCTCTCAAGTGCTTCTTCTTATTAAAAACTGGACAACTTTATAAGCACGATGGGAGAAATTTTTGTTCAAAAAATGGGACTTTATTGATCAGGAAGATTTCACATACTACCTATAATAGTTATCACAAGAGTTGAAACTGCGAAATCCACTATGGGTATCAAAATTAGACGAAATTTCTGAGTTAGGTAGGAACCTAGCTTTCATATACTAAGAGAAAGGTGCGAGACAAAAAAGAGATATAATACAAGATTGTCTTCGTGCAGATTTTACAAAACTAAACCAACTACACACGTACCAAATAAAACAGTAGACTTTAATGAGGAAGATAAGCGAAGACTGTTAAATCAATTTAAAAGGCTTAATAAAGATTCTGACGCTGTAAAAGAGTTTTTGTCTCATATGCAAGATAAAGCTTTTAGAATGACAAATTAAATTTTGAGACTACAGCAAATTATAGGATTTGACTTTCTTTCTTTACAGAGGCTGGCTTTGAATTATTTACTCTGGGAAGACTCTAAATTCAACTTCATTAACTTCGGAGTAGGGAATGGAAAAACTTTGTTGTGTTCCACATTAGCGGCTCTGTATGCCAAGTCCTCCTAATCTCCAGTTTTTATCATTGGCAAAAACGATCACTTGATTTTAAGAGATGAAAAATGATTTGAGCAACTAGTTACTAGTCTTAGCCTAAATATTAATGTCAATTAGTATGAGAAGAAAGCTGGAGTTTACTATTTAACTCAAAAGTATCTTGAAAGCTAACATGAAAACCAAGACTTCTTAGATTTATGGGGCTTATCAACAGTCTTGATTGATGAATATGACTGGATATTTTTTGATGGAAGTATTTCGCAAATGGAGAAAAGCTTAAAATTTTTTGGTTGTTCAAAAAGATTAGTGGGGTTTACTGGATCAACCTTGAGCTTCAAAGAGGCCAACTGTTTGCAAATTGCATTTAAGGCCAGAGAAATATTTTTTCCCAAACTTAGTTCATTAATTGGAGATAAGAGAGTAAACTTAGACTAAGAATTAGTTTCTTCAAACTAGGCAGAGTTTTGTAAGAGAATCTTTGAATTGTCTACTGCTTACTGCAAGCTAACACCCGTAATAATTGTGGCCAATCAATCTTATTCAATAGTTGAGAGCTACTTTCGCAAGTACTCTTAAATATAGTTTTTCTCAATGAAAAATGTAAAGGGGACTAAGCTTGAAGCGCAATTCGATTAGTTATTCGCCACCAAAAATGGGGAGGGTCATTATGGTGTGTTTCTGCTTAATGAATAATAAGGAAGAGGAACTGATCTTAAAACAAATCAAGAAATTGAATTTAATGGTGGTCTTTTCCTCATTGTTGCTGATGTGTTTTCTATACGATCCACTTAATAGATACTTGGAAGAGTAGGAAGGTTGCATCGTAAGGGGACTTACAAGTAAATTATTTATAAGCAAGGATCAAAAGAGACTATTGAACAAGTTATTACTCTTCACCAGTAATGTATAGAAAATGAAATTCATATGAAAATAGCAATGCTTCAGACAGTTTTAGGGTGCTAACCTTGGTGCATGAATTAAATAATTCTTCAATAACCTAAATCACAATCTTTAGCTTAGGACTAGATTGAAGGTACCTTTGTAGATACTTCCTCATCATTAGGACTAAATAAAGGTTGCTTCTCTGGAAAGAGTCTTAAGTAGAGCTTATCTTAATGCAGCTTATTAGAATAACATCCTCAATGTGAAGAGGAGGCAAAAGTATAAGCGATATTAGAACCTATCGGCATCTACGCTAACTAATCCTCCATAGTATCTGCTGAAGACCAAAATGAAGCAATAAAAGAAGTCAAAGCAGAAACTAGAGAATCAGTACTGAAGGACGGTATCTCTCACAATGAAAGCGAGGGTTCACGTATCCAAGGATCAAACAACTCAGAGGATGCAATAATCTGCTAGAAAAGTAGCATAGATCAAAATCTCTAGATTATCGTGCAAGCTGCTGAAGGAGTTGTCAGTGCTAATAAAGAATTCAAGCAAAGAAAAAAGAATTTAAAACCAAAAAAGCAAAGCTAGGCTCCCAAAAATTACGAAGAGCAAACAGAGGTTTCAGGAACTGTATCGCGCTATGGCAGAATAACTGGTAAAAGGTCTTCAGCTCCCTACCCTAATCTTAAAATATAACTTAAAAAACTCAAACAATGACTGCTTTCGGGTCCCAAAAGTAATTAAAAGATTCTTGGGTACTAAGAGAAATCTAACTCATTTTTATTTAAGTTATTTAAATTAAAACTTAAGTTAACTCATTTTATTTGAATTATCTAAGGGTTAGAGCTATCACTCCATTAGCGAGTTCTGTTGATTAGATAATATCTTCCCTCGTTATCAATCACTCCACTCTCGTGTAATTAATGGACTAAGGATTTGTAACCAGAGAGGTCATCTATTTGGGATTTCATGTCTACAAATTCATCTCTCATTCGTTTATTCTCTTCAAGGTATTTTTGCTTGCTGCCTCTTAGTGCCTGTTCTTCATTTTTGACTTCCTCTAAGTCCCTTTGGTTTCTTTTCCTTTGCGAAGATTATTTTATCAAATGTGCAGAGCGCCCTTTTTAAACTAAAAATAGTTTAAGTCCCAAAAAGCTTACCACTATAGTTCAAGGATTCACTCAACGCTTATGCGAATTCAGGCTTCATGTGAACAATTAAGTTATTAGTGTTATCCAATCTATCTCTTCTCTTCTTTTTTGCATTATAAATCATATTGTTGATGCCATCTTTGTCAAGGGAAAGCAGAATGTCGCAAATCCACTTCTTATCCAGATGTAGCCAATCACATTGATCTGGCAAGAAGGCCAACAATGAGGGCTTATCTCTCGCATAATCTAAGAAATCGTCGGCAGTTAGACCCTCTATTTAAGGAACAGCTGCCACTATAACATCAGATCTTCTCAAGTACTAAATTAAATAAGCACTAAATGATTTACCTCTTTTTAACCGTTCAATATTGCTTTGAGAAAGTAAATGTTACAGCAGGTCATTTTAGGGAGATACGCCCCACACTCTTAAGCTAGAAAATCATAAAGCTCTTTCTTTGATCCTATCTTTTCGCGAACTTAGTGCACATTTACTTGAGATAGATTATGGTTCATCCTGTTTTTGAATTATGATTGTATAAGTAAGTTAGCAAGAAAATGCTTGTTACCCTGGGGTGAGAATTTTTGTTGTGTATTTATTAATTAGTTTATAAATAATAGTTCTAGATATTAATTAAAGGTTAAAGCTATTCTATATAGAGAATAATTATTAGGCTTATAATTAATAATTTTTCAATTGGAATTATTATTGATAAACATGAAGCAGTCATTGCAGTAAGATATATGGTAGTTTTATTCCTCAAACGTTTCAGGACGCAATAACAGTCCTGTCTCATCTGAAAGTTCTCATTCGTCAAATAGCAATTCACAGATACCCCTAAATATTGAGATGAGCTATATAACTAGCTAACTTATCTCCTGGCGCCCACAATAAAATTTAGATCCAGAGATTGAAAATTTGGACTTAACTAAGTTAAAAGGATTAGAAGCCCCATTGTCTTCAAGCGCAGGACTTTGGAATCAACCATGGTAAATCGCAGATCCTACAGAATTACTGAAAGGGCTGCTAGCTGAAGAAATTTCTAACTATTCTTTGGAGCTGGAAGATCTTGAAGACATCCTTGTTAAAGCAGTGTTTAATCATGTTAAAATCAGAAATACAAATACTCAAGGTGATTATTTATAAGACGATCTACTAACGTAATCTAAAGAAATAATTTAATCACTGAAAAGAACTATAACAGAAGCTGCAACTTCAATTGAGTTGCCTAAAATTTTAGATTTAAGAAGTGCACCAATGAATTTGAAAAAAGTAAACTAGACATAGTTAAAGAAAGGAGCAAAATTCATTGAAAGTATCGACCTTGATTTGATTACTTAAATGCTAAGAGATGGCTCAATTTCAAAAAAGCAAATATGTCAAAGGTTTAAGATTAGCTACTTCAAGCTCAAGTAGATATAAAACATCGCTCGATTAGGAACAGGTCAGCAAAAAATTGCGAGCAAACTTATGAAAAAACAAGAGAGTAGCTGGATTTTAATATTTTTAAAACAACAAGTTCAAGATGGAACTGAATTTATCTCAGTGAAAGAATTACAATGCAAGATATTTAAAACATTTTAGAGATAAGTTTCAATATATTAAATACGAAATTGTTTAAAGAACTAGTTAGGGCTAAGCTACAAAAGGATTTATTACTAAGACAAAAGATCGATTTCAAAAAGAACATAAATACTGCAACAGTTTGCAGCTAAGACATACATTAACTACCTTTATCAAGGTAAGGTTATTATAAGCATCGATGAAAGTAGTATTCAACACAACAGCTCCCCTTTAAAAGGCTGGAGTTTCGTAGGTAGGAAAATATTCTCTACAGCTTAAAAGCGAATAAGCCGTCTAAATATAATTGCAGCAGCATTTAGTGATGGGAATTTCATGTTCACTATGAACTCTGGTAAGAACAACAGCATCACTTTTATGTATTTCGTAATCAAGCTTTGCAACCATTTGCAACAAATAGAGAAAGATTGGCGAGATAAATTCGTAATCCAAATAGATAACGCGACTTATCATAGAAGCACTTATACTATGGACAAACTGAGACAACTAAAAATTCCAATATCTTATTTGGGCCCATATTAATTTGATTTGGCTCCTGTAGAAAAAGTGTTTGCTCATATCAAAGGGAAGTTTTGGAATGCCCCTAGAATAAGCTTGTCAAATAAGTAATTTATCAACGTATTTCAATGATTTCCCCTTTTTTTAGGAAATAACTTGTTAAGTAATATTCAGCTCATGTTCAAGGGCTAGACTTCTCATGGATAAGAAAGTCCTTCGACACTTCTCTCAGAAATTCTCTTTAATTTCTGATAGTCCCCTCTGCTTCAAATTGAATTAACCTTTTACAATCAATTTTTGAATACTCAAACACCCTTGATTGTATTAACTATTAGTTGAAATTTCTTCTTTAGTTTTATTATAATTCATTTTATTATATAGAATCTTAAGTATATTGATTTCTCAATGTCTAAACTGCAAGCCAAGATTACTCATTGGTTAATCTCCAAAATTTTCTAAGTTGAGAGCAATTATTTAAGAAGATCTTATTGGGAATATTTTTATATGATATATTTCCTTGTCCAATAGGTACCTGTGAAAAATTACTCTAGTCAGTTTTTATGATTCATCAACTATTTATATATATTTTGCTGGTGTAGTTGGATCGAGTCTTTACTATCGAAATCTGCTACTTTTAGATTTCATTATTTCAATTCAGATTCAAACTATTGAAGGATTTAAAAAAATTTTCAATGGTATAAGGATAAGTTCATGGTTGTATAGGAGTACTCCAATTAATAAGATCATTATTTTTTGTCTATTTTAACAGATAGTTATTGGGTAGATAATCTTTTATTTCCTAACGTAAGGAATTTAAGAAAATTTTAATTTAGCTTTGACTTAAGAATTTGAGCTAAAACACAATATTTAGTTTGAATTTTTTACTGATAGGTTATTAACTAGGATTTTCTTATATTAATTTGCTTCTGATTAAATGCCCACTAAAATTGACTCCATAAACAGAATTGATAAATTTCTAATTATTTTGGCAGTAATCAAATACTCTAAGTTTTCCAAGACTGGTAGGAAATCGCATTTTATTCAGTGAATCAATCAGAAAATATATTAATTAAATTTTGGAATCTATTAATCTTATGGTACTTCAAGAGAAGATTCTCAAACTTGAAAGGGCTTAAACCAGGGTCGGTCCCCTATTGAAATAATTGCCTATTATGGTGAAAGGGAAATTTTAGCTCAGTATGATTGTTGTTAGCAAAATCCTCTATAGAATTCTATTATTTTAGTGGAATAACTAGTCTTGCTTAAACTTGTATTTTAATTCAATTTTTATTTAGCCACTCATCTTAACTCTCTCTCTTTTGAAACAGTATTTGATCTATCAACTACAACCTATAAAAAAATAAAATAAAAAAATAAAAATCTCCCTTAGAACCCGGATGGGTTCCTCACAAATGCACGGGGATTTTTTGAAATACATTACCTTTAAATTTTAGAGTTACTTTGAAGCCAACATTAACTTTGAGAGTCTTTGGTTATCTATCCTTATTATTATTCTTATATTTATTTAATTTATAAATAATTTTCCTGAGACTTTAAAGCAAAAAACCTGAATGTTTATTTGGCAAAAATTGAATATTTAGCTTGCAAGCTAAGGAAAAATTTTCAGTAAACCTTTTTGAGATCTTGAATGCATGATTTGTAAAAATTATTCTTTAGAGTAAGCGACTCTTCACTATTAATTTTATATCAGGCAAAAAGTTTTAAATTATTGTAGTAGAAAAGATATTTATATAAAGTTTAAAGGGAAAGGTATTAAGTATTTGTAAAATTTAAACTAACCAAATAAATATTTGATTTCCAGAACTTTAAAGTATTATCTAAGCTAGTTCGATTTTATTACTTTTATAATTATTATTACTAATTACAAATGAATATACAAATTGGGTAAAATTCCCCAAATTTAAACACAAACCAAGGACCCTTAAATCAATTCAGTTATAACTCTAATTATGATTAAGCAATTTTACAAAATAACTAGTATTGGAGTACAGAGACAACCAACTGGTATGCATCTGGGGGGCAGAATTCTTGGAGCTATTATTATCAATATCAAACATTGCATTAATTCCAGCCAGATTAAAATTTTAATTATTAATAGATATTGCAGTAGCAAGCCTACAATTAATACCTACAGAGTATAAACATTACCCCGAATCAATAAAGTCTCGCTTAATTATCATAAAATTTAAACTCATCTTATTAAGATATTAATAATATTAAGAGTGAGCAACCTATGAGTTAGCAAGACTCAAACATCAAAATTAACCAATAATTTAATTACGTTAATTTAAGTGATTATTACAAAAGACTGAAATAGCATTTGGAATTAACCCAAGAACAAATAATTAATTTAGAATTCTCTTTTAATAATTACAGAGACTTCAAGAAATGGTTTTAAGATTAAGTCATAATAAAGTTTGGAAGTATTGAGAACTATGAAAGGAAAATTAGCGAATAAAAAAATCTCAAAAGCACTAATGCTTAAAAAAACAACAAAAAAAAGCCAAAACTATTTAAAAAGTAATTATGGTATCAAAGTTAACTACTTGGTAAAAGGCAAAACGCGGGTGATAAAAATGAAATCTCAAACCTTCGTTAAGAATTGCAGCAAACCAAAAGGCAGGTGGTTGAAATGAAAATTTAGTTTGCTTTAGATATTTAAGTGTTAAAATCTGAGAACAAAGAATTGCTAACTAAGTTAGAGAACATGGAATAGTTATATGCCCATTTAGAAAGTTAAATGTTAGAAAAGTTTCAGTTTGAATAAACCTGTGATAACTCAACCTAAAGTCAAGAAAGAATTTAAGAGGAATTTAGAGAAGATGACTATGATGAAATCATTCATTATTCATAGTAAAAACCATAGAGGCCACCAAGGGATTATCTTCCAAATGCACTATAAATAGTGAAAACCGAACAAGAATAAAAATAATAGGAAGCTCAACAAAACAATTATGAAATAAAAATATTCGAATGGGGTTTGAGACAGATCAATGGAACCTCAATTCAATACCAAGGAGATGTACTTATCAAAGAATTTTGGGATCAAGTCTTATAGGATAATATTGAAGGATTTATAGGCAACAGATTTGATGTGATTTTAACTGACGCTCCCTGGGATAGCACAGCCCTGAAATTGAACTACAATACTCTTAATGATGGCCAAATCATGAATTGCATTCCTATTGAAGAATTATAGCGAGACGGGTATTTATTTATGTGGATAACAAATAAAAAATTAGAAGTAGCATTAAAATATCTTGAAGATCATGATTATGAAAGGATAGAAATAATCACTTGGGTAAAAATGAAAAAAGAAGGACTTCTAAGAAATAACATAGGATATTATTTAAGACACTTTACCGAATTTTGCCTGGTAGCTAAAAAGAAAGGTTCATTTCATAATCTTAGAATGATTTCACACACTCACAATGCTCCAAATATAATTGTTGAACAAGTAAGACAAGGATCCAGGAAGCCAGACTAGCTTTATGAAATTATTGAGACAATGTGCCCTCATGGTAAGTATTTAGAAATTTTTGGAAGAGCACATAACCAGAGATAAGAATGGACAACCATTGGAAACGAATCAATTAGGAAATTTATTAAAAGGACAAAAGAGCAAAAGATTAAACAAAGAAAAAATAATTGCCTTCTTTTATCAAACTAGGTTATCCACTCTATAGACTGATTTCCTCAGAATTAAATATTTAATTTCAATAAATATATTAAATTCTTAAATTCTACTCAAAATTCATTCTTGGGGTTTTATTAATAGTTAAATGGATTCTCATTCTACTTTCGATAAGATGCTAACAATATTTACAAGTGAATTTCAAAAACCCCTCATTGAAAATACAAAAATCTCAAATAGTACATTTTATTCCTTTTTTATAATAAGGTTACAAAACTTGAATTACCCCATGTTTTTTTACTCTTTATTATTTTGAAGTTTTTAAGAAAATCTTTCAGGGGCATTTTTTCACCATCCCATGGTGAAATTTTGCCCTTTATTTTAAGTTAAAATTTAAATAAGCTATTAGGCTTTATTTTAGTTATAAATAATTTTAGCAATTAGTTTATTAAAGATTTTGTGTAAAATTAAAAATTTTAGTTATTAAATAAATTAATTCTAACTGGATTTAAATCACTTTAGTCCCCAAAAGCAATAACATTCAAATCATGAAGTTATTATTCTATTGAATAGGTTGCTAGTTTAAAAGGTTGCCCTCTTGATCAATTACTCCACCATCGTGGAGTTGCATGACGAGCTGTTATAGTTGACTAGTTCCTCAATTTAACTCCTTAAATCATTCATTTCATCCCTGACCCGTTGGTTTTGTTCCATAAATTTGTGTTTTGATTTTGAGCCAATGTTCATACCGGATTTCTATTCTTCCTAGTCAACTTGTCAAGATTTTCTTTTTGTGCTCTATTTAAATAAGAATGCTGATCTTCCCTTATTAACGAAAGCTGAGTTAGATTTTATAATATACTTACCACTGTAACTTATAGAATTGTTTAGGGCATCTAAGAATTAGGGCTTCATGTGTACAATATTATTTTGTAAATTATCAAGCCTGAATCTTCTTTATTCCTTAGCTCTCTATATCATCTAGTTAATTCCTTCAGTGTCAAGAGTCAGTAGAATATCAGTGATCCATTTTTTATCTAAATGGAGCCAATCCATTTAATCTGGCAAATACTTCAATATTGAAGGCTTGTCTTCAGCATACGATAAAAAATAGTCTGCAGTAAGTCCCTCAATCTGAGGAATAGCAGATAGTATCGCATCGCTTCGTTTCAAAAACTATAGCAAAGTCTAAAAAATTATAGTACCTCTTTCTACCCTGTAAGAATGCTCCTGAAAAAGTATATATTTGAGCAAATTATGTTGGGTAGGTAGGCCCCACATTCCTAAGTAAGAAAGTCGTATAGCTCTTTTTTTGAACCTATTTTTTACCTAACCTCACTCACATGGACCCCTAGTAAATTTTTGCTCATTTTGTGCTATATAGTAAAGCTACTAACAAAAATTATAAATATTAATAGTAGA
Source organism: Oxytricha trifallax (assembly GCA_000711775.1). Classification (NCBI taxonomy): domain Eukaryota; phylum Ciliophora; class Spirotrichea; order Sporadotrichida; family Oxytrichidae; genus Oxytricha; species Oxytricha trifallax. The sequence continues at coordinate 11,801 of ARYC01017342.1, forward strand.
GTGGTTAAATTTAATAATTTTTGATAGTTTGTTAGACTTATAATTTTATTTACTTTAACTACACAATTATTATTCTATATATTAATAACTATAAAATAAACTTAATAGAAATCAAAATAAATTATGGAGAAGCGGAATCCCGACAATTTTAAATAATCAGACATCAGAGACTTTTTACATCAAGGTAATTGGCGGAGGCCATCAACTGATGAGGACGATGAACTCTCAGAAAAAGAATCTTGTTGATAATGATAATTCATAAGAAGAGTTAGTATACTGCAAAACAACTTGTTTGATGGCTCCTGGTAACAATGAGATAAATGACTAAAAACTTATTTCTCTAACAAAGTCTCACATCCTATGCTTAGAAACAAAAGTTTTACTAAGTATCGAAAACAAAATTTTTAGCACCTAAATAATCGATCCTCGTAAACTTTTAAGTACAATAGTTGAGGACAATAAACTATAGAGTACTATAAGTGAGGATTAGATTAGTGCTCCTTATAAAAAATAGATATTATTAGCTAAAGTAGAATCCTTAATAACAAAAATTAAAAGTCTCAGAAAAAAGAAAAAGTTACAAAGTTGAGTCCCCTTATAAACATTGATTGAGAAATTTAATCATAAGAGAATGAGCATATAGTAAGAAAATTAAACTATTTTTTTTAACCCCTAAATTAAAATATAGTGTTGTAAACGTTCCAATATTGAATGATAATCCACACAATGTTGGTCATGCGATTGTAGGCTTATAAGAAATCTGTATCATAAACATGGTTGCACAAAAAAACATTTAATGAAGAGATTCAAAATTAATATATCCAAAGTCAACTTAGCAATTAGAAGTTGATAAGTCAAAACAATTAAAAAGTATAAGAACATTCAACACGAGAAAAAATACCAAATTAAACTAATAGATAATGCTATTCGTTCTATGTAACAAAACTCAAATTAAATAATGTCAGCCAAATAAATTCATGACTACTTGATCCTCAAATTAAATCTTAAGGTACCATTAGTAAGGATTAGAAATATTATTAGAAACAATATTGGACTTACTTACAAGAAGGTATATCATATTAACAAAAGATCAAACAGTTTAGAATGTTTGAAACAAAGTTAAATTGCAGCAAACTATTATGTAAACTTCATAAACTAAAACAAGTTAATTATAAATATTGATGAGAGTAGTATATAAAGCTAGAGCTATTTGAGAAAAGCTTGGAGTATGAAGGGAACCAGAAACAATAACGACTAATTAATAAGATATTACGGAATAAACATGATTGCAGCTGGGTTTAGTGATGGTAGGATTCTTTATACCCTGAGATGGAAAATAATACAACAACGTTTCTTTATTTTTTACTATAAATCATAGAATACTTAGACTAAACCTCCGAAGAATGGAGGATGAATACTGTTTTTTTACTATATAATGCTACCTACCACAAAAGTGTTTTGACATTACAAAAGTTAAGATTATACTAGGTAACTGTATTATATCTGGGCCCTTATTAATTCACTATGGCCCCTATTGAGAAACTTTTTGCAGTTATAAAAAAAGATTAGAATCCCATTACTTAATCTCCGGACAAGGAAGTATTTATGAAAGCTTTATAAAAAAATATCTAAAATAGGGACTTTTTTTGGAAGAAAAATTTTAATTACAGTTGTTTAAAATATGCCAAAGAGGCAATCTTACTAAAAAAATATGAAGCACGTTCAAATAAAAATAAAAGGTTAATTCAAACTATGGAATAAAATAAAATAAAAAAATTAAAATTTTTGAGACCTTAAGAGTGAGAAGTCTTATTGAAGCTACTATGTTCAATTAAAAATAGTAAATACTATTTATAAAGTTAAAGAAATAAATTTACTTTGATTATGTTTTAATAAATTCCTAACTAAAATGTTTTTTAAAATTTAAAATTTGTTAATTTAATTAATTTTCAATATAATTTAATAATTTTCATTTCTTCATCACCCTTAATCTAATAGCCAACATGAACTGTGTAGTCTTTATTAGGGTCTGACCTGGTGAAAATTTCCAATCTATACTGCCAATGGAAAACTTAATCAATCATATCCCAGAATTCTTATGGCTTCTTTGAATGTTCAGTTATTTCTGCCCAAATCTCATCAGGAATCTAATTTAACTTTGCCTAATCGAAGTTACCTTTGACACCATTGAGGCAATACTCAATTGAATATTCTGGTTTAGAGCTATTTATTAAATTTTGTTTATGAGTTAGTTTAATCCATGCCAGAGTTTTATTATTTGATAGCCATTCTGTCTTGAATGACTTTCTCCTATATGCTAAGTGTTGTAGAGTGTCCAATAGAATATTATTCCATGCTGTTGAATTAAAGTTAAAGGTATTTATTTGAGTCTATAGTTTAGTAGATAAGAGTAAGGCATTGATTTCTGACCTTTCCATGGGTTGTCTTCAACAACTATAGAAAATAGAGCTCCTGTTAATTTCAACATAGTTTTGTGTAAATTTTGCCAAAAGTCATCGTTCCTAAGATCAACGCATAGCTTGATTGGTCTTCCTTGGGCCATGTTTTCTTTATAATAGTCCTACCATTTTTTGCAAATGTACCCACCTTTAACCTCATAGATGTACTCAGGAATTTTAATCTCTTTTACATTGGGATCTTTGTCATACTTTTAAATCTTCATGGATTAGTAACTGCATTGCTCAAGCTGCTTTTATTCGATTAAAAACTAGGTTTGAGGAATTTTTGTCTTGTCAACATAAGAACATTTAAGCATGTGCCTTTCGCAATGATCCTTTTTTGTGTGTGTTTTCTGGCATCCTATACATTCAAGCTTCTGTAAGAAATCTTCAGCTCGTTAAATCTTATGAAAGTTATTGCATTAGTTCTTGTCACTCAAGTGATTCGCTCTTGTATGGAAGTTTTTGAAAGATTTATGGCAGTAATTGCAGTAGTAGCCCTCAGGTTAAGCTCTTCCTTCATTAGCTAGCTTGTTCAGTTCCTCAAATAATACCTGGAATTCTTTACTGTTTTCTTAAATCATTGAATACTTTTTGATTAAATTATTATTGTTAAATGTGTAGAACACTTTAAGTACACCAAAATTTCTGAATATTTAAAGCATGAAAATTTGTTTTTGTGAAAAAACTAAACACAGTTAAGTACTCATTGTTTGTAAAGTTTTTGTAACTTAAAAGTTATGAGGGCATTTTTACACCATTCTATGGTGAAATTTTGCACTTAAATGAAAAATACAATTTTCTCAAAATTAATCTCTCAACTCTGAATCACTATCATCATGATGAAGTTTATTTCTCATTGAGTGCAATGTTTGAAATCCAAATATTTCTTCTTCTTCGCTTGCTTCGATAAGTTTTTCATATAATTAATTTATGTTTTACTCAAATGTAATTAAGTTTAGAAATCACTATTTATTATATTTTTATGATTATATTATAAATCAGAGGCTCAAACTATAAGTACAATTATTTTCCTTAAAGTTTTCTAATCATATCTTATTGATTCATCTTTGAAAGTTTAAATAAGAGTTTTAGGATTTTTTTATAATACCCTAGGTTCTGTTAGATTGAAGTTCAAGTTTAAGATTATGCTTATCAATGATACTTTATTATCTAGAATGATCTTATCTGATTGTAGTATAATATTGTAGGAATACATTTGATTTGGGAAAATTATTAATAAATTAATTAATTATATTTTAAATTTGTGGCAGTTAATTTTCTGGAAACCTAGACAATATAGTGCTTGTTCGATAGAGAATTCAAAATTAGCTGGATTTTAATATTGGCGAAACCCCTCTATCGTATTCCCAGAGCGAGTTAACACGACTTTAATTTCTGCATTAAATTCAACTAAGCAAATCAACCAAAATTAAAGTCAAATTATCTCGGTCTGTGAATACGATAGAGGGATACCATCAATAGTAATGTCGAGCTAAATTTGAATTCTCTATCGAACAAGTACCATATTGTCTAGGTTTCCATTAAGTTAACTGCCACGAATTTAAAATATAATCAATTAATTTATTAATAATTTTCCCAAATCAAATGTATTCCAACAATAATTGAGTAATACATAAAAAAGGTTAATTAGAAAATAATTCATTCTTACACTTTGAACTGTCAGTTTATCTCTTGTCTTTTTTAAGCTACTTTCATTCAACAAGAAATTAAAAAAATATTTCATGATTGTGTTCATCTATTCGTTACTCACCATTTTATTAATGTGATCTACTACCACGACGAAATCCTTGAAAATTTTAAGATTTAAGATAAACTATTCACTATTGTACTCATCAAGTCTGGTAGCCAGTCTATTCAATGCTAATGCGCTCATTATAAGAGTTTTTTTATTCTGACTTTTAAGTTTTTCAAAGGCATATTCTATAAAATTCATGTTTTTAAATACAAGGAAGGCCATTTCCTTCTCTTTGGTGAATAGTGTGATTGGCTCCGACAAAATATTTACTACTTAACTTTCATTAAAAGATATCATGCTATCTGTGATGTTTTATATCATTTTCTTTATGAAATTCCTTCCTGGGCTTCTTCAAAATTATGTTGTAGATTAGTATAAGTGAATATAGATAAGAATATTAATTATTTCCAAGTTCTATTGATAAGTTTGAACTGCTAGTAATTGTGTGTGCTGCATTGTGTTTACTAAAGTAGATTATTTAAATCTTGATTATTAGACTTAATAAGAGAGTATTGCTGGATTGATGGTTCAATCATGAGAGGTGCTCATTATTACAATATTAGATTTGAATATTAATTTTTAATCATAATTTGATTTATATCACTCTAAATATGGAGTAAGTTATCACTTTAAATATGAATTTTAGACATCAGTTTTGTTTGCCCATCTTTCTTGTTCATTTATACTTTTGAAATTTTTGATATTTTTTAAACTATTTCATCATCTACGACTTCATCGACAACCTCATCAACAACTTCTATTCTGTACCTAAACCCCAAAAGTTTTTGAAATTGTGAACAGTAAAAACCTAACTGCCACTAATTTGGCAATACTGTAAATTTAGCTTGAAAATTTTTTCCCTAGAAGATTCTGTGTCAGTAATATCTTTTAATTTTCAGTTTTTTAGTGCGTGTAAAGCAAAGTCATGAGTCTCGTGGGATATTGAGACTGATTTTGTCACAATTTGTTGTAGATAATTTTTGATTATCACCTCAAGATTGTAAAAACACTAAAGATTTTCATCACCTTACTCCAAATCTTTCCATTAAGTAAATATAATACTCCTATAAATACTGCCAAAAGTGTGAGTTAAATTGTTTTGTGTTTCTTATCAAACATGAGAATCTTTACCATGACTTTCTTTGATTGTATGAAAATTAATATTTGGTTAAAGTATAGTACATTTGGAGAAAGTGTTTTATCACAGTAATGAGAGTACTTGCTTAATGGCTGAACAAAATGCTTTAAATTAATTAGACCATTAACAACTTTACCAAAACTGAATTTAAATTTGGGAAGATATCATGAAGATTACATTTTACAGTAGCAACTGCAACAACTAGGCACACTGTGCCAAAAGAGAATGGAATTGGAGAAAAGATTAAAAATAAAATGATAAATAATCCCATTTTATTAATTAATAAATGAATAATGATAAAAATACTTTAGAAATGAGGGATAATGTATTTTGATCTTATAACTTTTCTAGTCAGTGGCAGTTGTATATACCTATAATTAGTTTTGTATTTTTAAATTACATATTCCCCATTTTGAATGTATTATATTAATATTATATTTATAGAAAAGTACTAAATCATAATAATGTGTAGGATATATCATTAATTAATATGCAACTACATATTTTAATTCTTACTTCTCTATTACAACTCTTTTAGCAATTTTAAATTTCTCTAGTTAATACTAACTTCCTCTTTCAAGTCAATTCATGCCTATTATCAATCATGCAACTTTAAACAGTATTAATTTAATTTAATTTTTCATTATTCCATTTGTTGACAATGTTTTAATTTAATTCTTATTCTTCTTTTTAGTATGCTCCTTAACTACCCTTAGACCTAGCTACATTAAAATCCTTTTGTGTATATCATCTGATTTAACATATGCTCTCCATACACCATTCTATTACGTTCCAATGTCAATCCATTTCCCTTCATGTCAGCAAATTCGATCTATTTATTCCTCCCTTAAGCCCCCTATAGATTGAAGTTGGCCTGAATCTATCTCCAAGATCACACCTAGTACGACCACTGATCTAAATAATGCAGTCATTGAGACATCGCTACAGTAAATCTACAGCTGACATATCCAGATAATTTCGTACTCTACTCTATTAACTCACTTATAAAACACTCTTATTGTGGTAAGCCTAAGATTGTGATTATTGTAGCATTGTTTTGAGCTTGAAGCCATTTAAAATATTAGATTAAATCAATTGATAAAATAGTGTTCAAATTGATTTGATTGTTTCATTATTAATTATAATTATAAAAATAGCAAGTTATATTTGTTTATATAAATATATTCATTAACTCAATAAGGATTTATTTGCAAAACTTTTCAATTTATAATTTGAAATATCTTAGATTCTTATGATTCAATCTATTTCCAAGTATAACTTGATCATTCTATTTTAAGATCATAATTCAAATTCTATTTGTTAAAAATCATCAAAGTATTACTTAACTTACATATAGATAATAATTAATATTAATATCATCTGTGTATAACCAATCTAATAATGAACCTTCAATCTGCTCTTCATCTCTTTCCCTGCAATCTGCGTAGAAATCACTATTAAAATAAACTAAAACATTAGATTAAATTGCTCAGGTACTTTATGTTGCCTTATTTTTGAAAAGCGCACAGATAGTCATGTGTTTTACTGAGCGTCATTGTTTACTCTCATTTAGCTCGTTATAATTGCAATATGCAACTATATGCACTAGTAAGATGCAATGAATGCTTTGTGTAGTTAGTAAATAGGTATACTGTTTAGGAAATCTATAGATAGAAAAGCACCTATAAATAATAATTGTAGAATTTATAAAGTAGGAAGTAATTGATTATTTTGCTAACTTATTATTCCCACTTCTTTCTCCAGCAAATTTTATAGTTTCCTTAATTAAATATGTAGTTATATGAAAATACCTAGATATGCTAAAGATTAGGAAATTGAGATTATTCTGTTATTAGTTATAATAAATATTACTTGAGCTTATATTGCTTATAAATTTTTATTCTCAAGGAGTTTCAAACTTAAAATTTGTATTGAGGTTGAAAATATTTTGCTTAATTGTGTGAATAAATTGGATAATTACACTTGAAAAGATATCAATTAATCAGACTCAGAGAATTGGTTGTAGATGAAAATTTATCTGCTGTTTAACTCAATTACTGCTTTAACTCCGAATACCCCTTTTATCCTGTCTATATTTAATTTGATACAATTAGTTCTTTTACCATAGGGTTTATTAATCAAGATAAACAAATGAGAATTAAAATTAATTAATTTATATTTATTTTTAAAAAAACAGTACTTTAGAAATATTAATCCAATATTACCAATAGTTGCATTTGATTAAACTATTAATTTAATTAACCATTCATATTTTTATAACTTATTTATTAAAACCAAGCATCAAGTCTCTTTCTTCTACAGATTGGTCATTTTTATTAATATTCTTCAAAATAATTCATTTATTTGAGTGGCAAATTGTTCATCTTCAAATATCATTTGCAAGAATTATTCGAATTAAAATTTTCTCTGTATTACTAGTTAAAAGAATTCTCGACCAACTTGCCATTCAAGTAGTATAAGACAATTATCCCAAAATTTTGCCCCACTTTTTAATTATAACTAAGGGTTTAAATATGGGTTGCTGTTGTATGGTTTAGAGTTTGAAGTATCTTTTGATCTAATTGTATATTTATATGTTCCAATAAATATTTGGAAATCTGGATTATTCTAAATAAAAATATTTTCTGGTTTCAGATCTCTATGCACTATTCCAATTTCATGTAGTTCTTCCACACTTTATAATAGCTCCACTTTTTATAGTACTAGTTATTATTTATTTATATTATTATTCATCAGGTATCTAAAATCGTGACTCTAATTTTTTGTTACTAAAGTCAACTCATCTTGGTAAAATCCTACATCAAAATAATTTAGTTTTAGTAAATTTTATTCAATCATTTATAAAAATAGTGGATTTTTTTGAACTCATTCCAAATTCTATCCAGAAGTTTTTGATTGTTTATTAAATCCTCAATTTTAAATATTTTACAAACTTAATTTTGACCCAGTTAATTATAAACTGATTTTGAGGCTCCATTAATTAATAATTTAATGTTTCTTCACATCAATATTTTTGACATTATATCTTGGTAGAGGCATTCAGTCACAATCCTACTTTATTTATTATATTCAATTTTGTCTTTTTTAATTAATTTAAATTATTCCGCCAAGTCAAAATCTTTTAAGTCTAACTCTAATCCATTTGAGTAAAAAATTTAAAGGTATTTGTTTTTCATCAAGAATTGCTTGAGTTATTCGAGATAATTTATGGAAAATTATACATCGTTGTTATTTTGACTAGCATGATAAAACACAACCATGTTGCCTTTAAATTTAAACTATAAAATAATTAATTGAATTTTGTTCATTTCCTCAAGCTCCATATTTATCAATTGTAATTAGTTTAAACTATTATTGAAGTATTGATCTATCAATTGTTTTCTTTGTTTACAAGGTTAGAAGTCACAGGCTCAGACATTGGACTTGTATAAATTATTTTCTTTTACCAATCTTTAGAGTTTTTTCTAAATTATAAAATCTTTAAAGAATAATTTATGAATAAAATTCTGTTTTATTTTTCACACTTAATCAGGTATGCAGGCTTTTGTTTATTATTTGAGTCATATTTGTTTTTTCAACACCATAATTAGAATTTTTTTTCTGTAAACTTGAGTTCTTCAATGCCTTCAAATGAATTTACTTTTGTTTTCTATTGTAATATCCGTTAATATTATTCAGTAAACATGACCATTTTTTGCTTAATAATTTACACTCTAATTATTAGTAAAGCTTGATTTTGATAGTTGTTAAATATATTAAAAAATTAATAAATTAATTTTTAATTATTATTATTATTGAAATTTATCGAAAGACACTAATTGAAAACATTATATCTAGCGTCATTAATTATAAATAATGTATTTTTAATCACAATAAATTATAATAAAAATAGGTTTGTTTGAAAATCATACTTAATGCAATTATTTAGTGTCTATACAATTAACTTTGCTGATATTTCTTTTTTACTGTATTATCACTGCCAAACAAATAATGATAGTTTTACTCAAAAAATGCAAAAACGAGTTAAGAAGATGTGACTTCTATGGAGATAATAATTAATTAGATTCATGAGTAAGTGGAATACAAATTTCAAATAAGCATTTAAAATCTTATCAAGTATAAATGCAATTTTACTTTGACTTAACAATAAATTTTAGACTCATTCTTGAATAATGAATATAAAATTCAGCCTATTTTTTGCCACTAATAATCATAAATTTAATACTTAGTAATTTAATTATAATTATTTAAAAAGATTATAAAATAATTTTTGATTTTGATTGAAGTTTAATAAGATTCGTAATGAATTCTTAAATACAGTTTATACCACCTAAATTATTGACTAAAGTATATTTTAAGCAAAACTATCATTCAAAGATGATCGGTATAATTTTTTGTTATACAATTGTAATTTTTCTTATTTTTGAACATTAATTTAGAGGGATATAGTTTGCCATCGTACAAAAACATAATTATGAGATTCATTGAAGACTTTTTTTACAAGGTAAAAATGTTAATTAAACAAAAAGATTTTATAATAATAGAGGTCTGCCACTACCCCCGAATTATAAATTGAGAATATTTTTAATGAAATAAAAACAGATGCCAAAATTATGAGACATCTTAACTACTATAGTGGTTTCAAGACTCCATTAGAAAGATAACACTTTTAGGGGCTGTCCGTACACTAGCACCTGAGGATTTAACTGGCCTCGTTAAAGAGTAAAATAATAGGTAGATGAATCTCAAAAATAAACAATAGCAATAAGGGATGAAATAATTAATGCAATAGTAGATGGACCTTATTTTTCATGTAATTATTCATTTCTAATTTATTTTATTTTATATATATAGGATAAAAGGGTAAAGCATAATCATTGCTGAAAGCATAACCCAAGTTAGGAAATTAATCAAAAAAATCGAACGATATATGATTAACAAAAAAAGGATGTAAACTAAGAAGAGGAAAATTGATTTTTTAATAAAATTAGGCTAAGCCTCAGAGAATACTAAAAAATTACAATTTAATTTATGAATAGTTAAAATTATATAAAGTAATTTAATTTAATCTTTGAATTCAAGCATAAAAGTAATCAAGTATATATTAATCATGATTTTATATTATCTAGAGATTATATTTTTTATTTAATGATGTGGAACTGATAATATCAAGTCTTTTATGATTCTTTCATGCCTTCTGTTAGTAACTTTAAAGGTAAGATTCTACAATTATTTTCAATAATGTGACTTGACTATTGAAAATACATTTTCAATTCCATAATATTAGAAATAATATGGGCCATTATATAATTTTTCAATTATATTCCCGAGCTTTATCTTGAACTTCCCTTGACCTGTGAATGTTAATTTTTAGATTGTCCTTAAATAAGCATAATTGTTATTACTAATTTAATAGTTTTAGTTCTTCAAGGGAGGCAAATTAGTCATTCTTTTTTATTTATTTTTAATTTAATTAGAAAGTTTCTAATCTATTTTATTCGCTAATAAAAACCATTGGTTAGAATGTGTTATATATGGTATTCCTTGCTACTCAAGATATTCATTTTAGAAGCTTTATGACCAAGGTTTGAATATATAAGTTTATGGTTTATAGACAACCTCATTACCATATACAATTTTAACATTAATTAATTTAAAATTTAAAAGTTTCAAATTGAAGTTGTCTTTGTTCATTTATTTATTAATATTTAGAGTATTTCATTTCAGAATCTGGAAATTATTATTTTAGCCTATCTCTTCGTTAGAGGTGCAACTGGTACTGAAGCTAATTTTAATCAGTCAAAATCAAAAAGTCTAGTTAATCTTGAAACAATTATTAATCTACCCTTAGTTTTACTTCTTAATCTTATATTTAAATGGATGTTGTTAAACACATGTCTTTCTTTTAATATTCTTAGATGCATTTTTAATTTTATAGATTTATTGGTAGGTGCTAAAATTCATCATTTTAATCATGGTTTGATGTTATGAAACCTAAGCAACGATATAACTTTTTATTATATTGAAAGTAAACTTTGGGCGAGACTTCATTTATGATTATGAGAGTTAATCCATAATTTATGAATAATTAATAGTTCAATCAGATGCAACTTTTGTAATTATTTAAAATCACTTGTAAGTTTGCTTATTATGTCTTACTTCTTCTCAAACTATTAGCTTATCTGTGATAGGAATGAATTAAGTAGCAAATAATTTAAAAAATCATGTTTTTGAGTTAAATTAAAATAATTAAGCAAAACCTAAATGACTTTTTGAGACGAGATTAGCATGGCTATTTAAATCTCATATCAAATTATTTAATAATAATAATATCAAACTTAATTAATGTTTTCATTAACAATAGTGTTGCTAATTAAAAAAAGGATTGAAATTTACTGTTAACTACAACTTTTATTAATATTGCATGATTCAAGGTATTAATTTGCTTAAATAACTTAAACTTTTCTCTCCAATTAAAGAACAAAAAAGGTTTTAACTAAATAATTTTATATTACATAAATTCATTATGACTTGGTGGTGTCATATTCAATATAAATTCTTTCACATAAGTAAACCTATTTTTAAAATAATACTATTTGAATTTAAATACTCAATCAATCCCCAAAATCCTTAATGAGGTTTATAATTGCTTTGATTTGTAGGAAATTATTGAGGGTTGAAGTTATTAATTAATGCAATACAAAAATTATTAGCTTTTGGGTCTATTTATAATGAAAAGTATTTAGATTTAGCGCTTAAAATATGATATGGATGTGATAAATATAGTGAATAAATCAAACCTAAACTTAACTATAAGTCAATTACATATATCTTAAAGAAAAGTACTTCTACTTTCGCTCCCAATACCTCATAGTTTTAACAATTAAAACAATGATAGCTGAATTCTAAACCTAAGAGAAGATCAAAGTTCGTATTAAAAGCATATTGACTATCTTATAAATAAAAAATATTTTGAAGTATTGGGCTCACTTCTCTTTAGAGCAAATTGTAACTACATCTCATTGCACTTCACTGAGTTGAATATCTCTTATTTATTTTCTATATCAAACATCTATGAACGAAATGATATCTCTTACAAGGGTGTAAATCGTATGAAGTGAATGATTTTACTCTGCTTTTTTAAAATAATAACTTAAATAATATTTATAATTAAATTAAAAGAGCTTAATAGAAGAATATTAAAATTATTCATGCAGACAAGGCAGAATAAACCTTGAACTTTCATTTATAAGTCTTGGTGTAAGAGACATAATAATATATAGGTATTTGACTAAAAAGTCAAGGTATAAATGATAGTAATTCTTGGAGATATTAGAAAGTTTGCTGGTTTAAAGTCCATAGTTTAATGGAATTCAATACCACTGGGTATATTAAAAGACTATTACAAGAGTCTGCTGGAATACCACTTATGAATGACCTGCCTATCGATTGAGTAGACTTTATTAAAATTTTAGTGAAAAAATTAGATAATTATTTGGCTTAAAAGTGTGCTAAGGAAGGGATAGTGATGAGGGTAATGTTGGGGATTACGGTTTCTTTTTTATTAGTTTCATTTTTGTTGTTAGATTCAATGTAATTTACTATTTTCATGGTTGGATATTTATTTTTTTATTTTATCATCAGTATATTTACATAAATGTTATGGAAAATTTTTACTTCTAGGAAAATTTTATGATAGTAAATTAATTGTTTGTTTCCCTTATTTAATTAAAAAAGCTAAATTTTATAAAAATCATCTACTTATAATTCTTCGGGACTCCATTTTTATAATGGTTGTGGTATAAATGTAGCATTTGTAATTCAGTAAATGGTTCTAATTAAGTATTGAGCCATATTGTATAACTTTTACATTAATACTCATTAGTTTTAATCTAGGTACTAATTAAGTTTTGGTACTATTAAATTGGTAACAATTAAAATTTATACTGATTTAATACCAGTTCTAATTAAATGTAACAAATTTAATACTAATTTAATGGAATTTAATAGGATAAAATTAATATCCATCTCTGAAACTTGTTACATTTTTTGCAAGCTTTCTCCACATATATTTACTAGGTTGACCTCCTATAAGATGACCATATTTAATAGGTGTCAAAAATTTTATTTACATTAGAAATACAAAATTTTAAGATTGAACTCCATTTTTAACAATTCTTAAACTAAAACATGACAAACATAAATCTACCAAACACCTAAAAATGACTCATTTTATGCATATTTCTTATTTTAACTTTACTTAAATTACCAAACTCTTTTGTATTGAGCAAAAATATGTTAATAAAGAATGCAAGCAAAGAGAAATGAAAGTACTTAAGCGGAATTGGATCTACTATATGATGAAAATTTCAAAAATACTTGTGCATAAATGCCAATTTTTTGAAATGTTGTATTCATCTAACTTCATAAAAACGATCAGTTAAAGTGATAACTTATAAAAAATAATATAAAAATGTAAGTGAAATACATCTTTTCTTAAAAAAAGCTATAATATTTATGTAAATATGATAACATACAAGTTGAGTATAAAAAATGATCTTAGAATTCTTTCATATTTTCATAACTAGAATGAAAATAATGCTTCCAAGCTAAAAATAACCCTAATCTCCAAAATTACCCTCAACAATCAAAACACATATATAACTCTTTAAGGGGTTTTTGAAATTTTGAATGAATATAAATCATTTTTAGAGTTAAGTTAATGTATAAAAATGTCAAATTTAAATTTCTTACTTGGGAGCTGGCTTCTCTTTCTTTTATTCATATGCCTGCTCCTGATCTTTGTTTTTTTAATCTGGTGTTTGAATATTTGAATAAAGTGTCTTACTATCTTGATACTTCGTCTGCGACTTTCGCTCTCTGTGAAGCTTGCTTTATTCCCTCATCAAGAAGATGCCAGTACCAGATTTTCCTAAAGAGTTAAGCTTTAAAGCTTACTTTAAATATAAAGAAGGTTCTGAAACTCTGACAGCCAGCTCTCACCTATCTTGATCCCTTGTTTATCCTTATCTTCTGAAGATGCTGTACCTTTTTTAATGAGATTTTTGAATAATATATTTCAAATAATACCCTTTAATTGCTGCAAATATGCCAAAGAAATAGTTTCTGCAAAATATATTATTTGACAACTACTTTTTAGTAGGCAGATACTGCGAATCTGGTCATTTATAGCGTCATCATATTAGTAAGTCACTGAAATTTTTTGATAGTTTGGAATCTCAGCAAACTTTAAATCTTAAATTATCTATACTTTCTATTGTGTGATGAGTATCGCAATTAGAAATGAAATTTAGTGCCTTCAATAGTTTACAGTAAAAAACGAACTTCATAATCATAATGAGTTACTATGAGCTCATTACCTTGCTGGAATAGATAGCGATACAAATCCTCCTTGCTCTAAATCTTCTAATCAATTTTTGTGCCTGCATTCTTCACATTGCATTATTCATTGACTCAATCTTGATTACAGATATAAGATATGATATTGAAATTTAAGTTTACTGATTTCAATTATAAACCTATGTTAAACATAAAATTAAATATTTGCATCTAATAGGAGATTATCCTCTGAGAATGATAAGGCATAACTGGTCATACTTGAAGATTGGTATCAATTTCTACAATTATTATTCCATATTTTTAATTTTAGTTGGTAGGCACTTAATTAGAAGCAGCTTCTAAAGTGCTATAATTTAATTAAGAGATATAATTCATGTTAGAACTTAATTAGGAGCACTCTAAATTAAATCATAAAATCACAAAATGAGAAAATACCTCATCATGCAGAACTTACTTAATTGTAAAAATAGTTCCTTTCTCACAAATATTTAAAGATGGATCGTCCTAGTATGTATTTTTCTTCTCTACAAACTCAATTAAAAATATGAGGGCAACATTTAAAGAAAAACAAAAGTTCTTCCATTAAAAAAAATGAGTCTAACCTTTGGCGGCAAAAAAAAGTGTTAGCTGTGTTTTCAACTCTCTTAAGAACTAGTGTATACTTAAATCATGATAAAGTCGATAAAAATTATGACTGCTTTGAGTGCCATAAGCAATACTCTCATAAAAGAGACTTGAAGAAACATAAATTAGAATTTCTTAAGAAAAGTATAAAATTTAAAAGCATCAAGATGAACTGAAATCTTAGTAAAAGAAAAGCGAGGGAACATTTTAAAGCTGCAGTGCCTATATTTTCTTGAGAGTTAGAGTATTTAAGGAAGAGATACAACTTATTGACCTCTGAAATAACAAAATTAATGATTAAAATTCAATACAAAAATACCGATTCTTGCTTAAATTAACCAAAACACTTTATTTTAAAGCTTATATTAGAAGACTACTTTGATATAAAAAGTTATAAAGGATCATCAATACGCTTCTAGTACCTTGGATAAATAACAACCCAGAGCATACAAGGCATTAGGAAGCTTCAGAATTTAGAGTTCGTTCACGAGATTTGAATTAAGAAAATATAATGATAAAAATTTTCACCAGTAAGAGTAGCATCAATCGATTTCATTAGGGCCTTATGAGCGGAAGTATCAAGGCTTGGAACTTTTATTAAACTTCAGGATATTATCTAGAATGAAAAGACTGGAAAGATCATGAGTTTTAGTGGGATGTATGGGCTTTTGCAGCAATAATAAAAGTGCGATTTGCCTCGCAACGATTACTTATCAACAAGGAGTGAAAAGATGTCAAGCAAATAGTAAAGCAATTTACAGATTAAATAAGAAAGAAATCTATATCAATGAAATATATGGCAGAATGAGTAATAATCAAGCCAAAACCACAATCAGACATTTCAATTGAATAGATAGAAAAGAGGTTAAGTATAATAACCTTCGGACCTCTACCAAAGGAGACAAAGTGCATTTTGAGATTAATAATTTAATATATATAAATTATATATATATATATATATATATATATATATATATATATTACTATAAAATTACAGTAAAACCTATTAATAACTTTAACTCCTAACAAATTCCCAATAAACTAAAGCACTTATAAACCTTATTAAGGAGTTTTGGAGTTTTGAATGCAGTTATTACTTGGCATCTATCACATATGATACTCACAATCGAGGATTTAAGATTAATTTCTTGCGAGCTATCTCGTGAACCATTAAATTTTTCAATTTATACTTCGGTTTAACACATGATAAAGATGCTAAATAGCAAAGATAGTGACAAAATCGGGGTCTCATTTCCTCTACAAAAACACCGATTTGAGAGAAATGAAATTTTTCCTGTCCTAATTTGCGATTATATATTATCCAAATTTTCATTTTTATATCGTGTTCGTGATGTGCGCCCAGTTAAAACATGAGTATAAGCTTAGATTTCTCTGAGAAGATTTTGAATTTTTCGTAGCTAAAAGATTTTGCATATCAAATTGTTAAAAAAAATTGTAAAACCAAAGCCAAATTTTATTTTTTTCTTCAAAAATCATGCGGTCATTCTAAATTTTTTATATACTTATGAGAAGTTCTTTTAGACTTCTTAATATTATTGAATCTATTGAATATGAATTGATTCCCTTGACATTTTTTGAAGTACTCTTTACTTATTTATTGATAAATTGGAGATGTCAAATATATAAATGTGGTATATCCTATAACTCTCTCGCAAAAGCTATCATAAAAGTATTTTTTATCTGTTTTTAATTATTGTTTTTATTTATTTCTCACTTTCAAAATTATTTTTATTTATTGTCTTATTAGATTTTTTATTTAATAAGCCATTAATTTTCTAGTCAATTAGGCTATTAATTCATTTGTTATGGATTTGTTTATCTTTATTATTGCAAATTTGTTCTTTTGATACTTATAATATTTATTTTAATTTAACATTACATTTTTCCTGTCTATATTAAATAAATTAGTGAATCTTATTAATTTAAAATTTTCAAAGTTTATTAAAGTAATTATATTAATATATTGGTATATATCCAAAATTCCCACCAACTTGTCTAAATCCATAATGACTTTAACAAACTTGTTTGCCTCTTAAATAACGTTTCTAAACATATCTAAGGCATGCTAATTTTGACTAAATCTAATAAGATGAATTTTCTTAAAATTATAGATATTGGACTGGGAGCTAGAATTCGGATAACAAAAATTATTCATTTTTTAACATGATATTACTGTTGAGTTTTAAAGATATTCTAAAAATACTTGAACAAAGTGACATGTTCTTTTTAAGAGACAAATTGACATTTAATTTACTTGCTCTCAAGCTAGAAACTCAAGAAATATTATTAGTTTAAGCTATTTCAAAAGAATTATGAAGATATTGAGGGATGCACAAAAGCTGG
This sequence comes from Oxytricha trifallax, assembly GCA_000711775.1. Classification (NCBI taxonomy): domain Eukaryota; phylum Ciliophora; class Spirotrichea; order Sporadotrichida; family Oxytrichidae; genus Oxytricha; species Oxytricha trifallax. The sequence continues at coordinate 29,526 of ARYC01017342.1, forward strand.
CATGTCAATTTGACCATTTATTTTTTAATAACTTGGGCAAATACTAAAATATACTTTCAGAATTTGACATATCAAATACATTCACAAGGAGACTAGATATATAAACCTAATAAACAAAAAGTATGAACAAACTAGTAAGTAAAGTTCAAAATATTAGAATAAATGTAAAAAATCTTCAACTTGGTTGTTAATATTCTAAATTAATAATTAAATAATGATGACTATGGACATCTTCATTCTCAAATCTCAGCACATCCTTCTACAACTCAAAATTTTAACCGAATGTTTAAAAAGTGAGGCAAAGAACAATTTTTAAAATCGAAAATAGGAGGTTATAAAATCAATAATTTAAGGTGCTTCCTTAAGATATTATTCCTAGTCAACACGAAACACTTAAATAAAGCGATTGCTTATAAAACAGGCAGAGCTATTCATGTCATCAAGATAGTGATATTTTCCACTAAGAGAGATTGAATAAGTCCAAATTACAGAAATTTAATAGGAAAAATCCGTCATGATGGCTATTATTGAAAAGAAAAGTGATTTGAGGTAATCACAATATAATTATGTATGTAAATTTTAGCATATGGAAGAAGATTTTATCCTCAACAAATATTCTATGCTTAAATATATTTTCGAAGGTGAAATGAGTTTAACACGATAATAATTCCTAATATTATAGCATTTCCTTGACAAAAAATGTCATTTGTATTTATATGTAAATAACCAAACAAATTCAATTCCAGCTTAGAATTATATTCTTCAAAAAGGATAAATTTTAAAAGTTGTTAGTTTCTAATATGACAAATTTTTATTTTCATTATTTTATGAATTATATTTTTAACTTATTCAAATTTTTAACAATTTTTTGTAAATCACTATAATTTTAATTATTTATTTTCAAAATCCTACTTTTCTGAAATATAAATATTTTAAAGAATTTTATAAAATGACTTAACCAATAAATAGCAGCTTAAGTTGTAAATATTGACTTACAATTTGCTATAAATAAATCATAAAAATTTACTTAAATCGACTATTCTAAAAAGAAAAATAAATACACAAATTGCTATTTTATATAGTTTTATATCTACTAATAAATAAGATAATACTTAATTTAAATTAAATCCAAAATATTAACAAATTTGTAATTTTTTATTATTCCTAACAGTATAATTTATATTTTAATTGGTGCAATAAATTCTAATTATTTTTATTAATAAGAAATCTAAATAATTTCTTATGTGTTTGTATATTAAACTTAAGCTCTTGATATCTCATAATTATTAATGCCTGCTAATACTTACAAATGATTATAGTTAAGAGCTTTAATTGTTTATTTTCATTTCTTATATTGTTTTTCTCGCACTTGAATTAAACTTATCTTTTATTTTATAAAATTAAAAATATTTTAATAAATATTATGTCTTTAATTCAGAATGACATCTTATGTTAACAAATTAATGCTTTAATTAGAATGAATTGAATAAAAATAATGGTTTGATAGCTTGCCTAATAGAAGGCAAACAGAATCAAGTTCATTTCATAAAAGCCTATTAAATGAACAAAACAATAGCTAATAGAACTTATGGCAAGAGGATATTCAGGTGGTCTGTGAAGGAATTAGAAGACTGAGAGCTTAGAGGAGAAGCTGAGTAACTCAAGAAGAAACTTATTCTCAAGAAATTATCAGTAGTTTAGAGGCAGAAAGTACCATTATTTTATATGAATAAAATTAAGAGAAAATATAGTGATTTTAAAATAGAGATGGAAAGTGTAAAATATGAGAATGGATTCACAAATGGAGTGGAAGAATAGATTGAGGTAATTAAAGCTTAAATACCTATCCAGTATATCTATCTTCAAATATTGAGAAAAAATAAATATTAGAAAATAATTAATTGAAATTTAAGCTATCTTAATTTATCAAATTTAGTTCATATCTCAAGGAATCAAATCTTTATTCGAAATTTAAACCGGCAATTTTGTTTTTTATTTCTTCCAAAATTTTTCTTCAAATCAAATAAGAATAGAAAGAAATAAAATGATATAAAATTTTGGGGGGGAAGTTTCCTGTCAAGTAAATTTTTCTATGTATAATTTTTATTAATTATATATAGAATGTTTTAAGCAATAATCTTTTACTCATTAAATGGCTAAAGGATAAGTTAATCATTTTTTTAGAGTTAAATAGCTAAATTGCAATTTTATCCTAATATCTTAACTTGAGATATAGAACGAAATTAGCATTATTATAGTTCTTACCAAAAGAATTGAGAAAAACTAATAGAAATTAAGATGATTTATTAATGAAAATATTGTTCACATAAAGTATATCATGTAATACATTATCAATAGTAGATTAAATTCCTTGAATCACATAAATGTGAATATCATAAATGGAGTTTATATTTATCAAAAAAATAATTCCTTAAAAAAAAATTAAATTTTTCTCTACAGGAAACTTCCCTAAAATAAATTTTTTATCATAAACCTTGTCAGGAAACTTCCCCCCTAAAATTTTAATTAATAGAATAATCATATATAATTTTTAATAGCCTTTTTGTTCAAAAATATCATACTTTCTTAAAAAAGGACAATAATTCTTAATTATTTTAGACATCAACATGGCTGTTTAATCTAAAAAATTAATAAACAGTTATAGTCATTACTTTTTTTTATGTAATTCAATCTAAATGACTATGGAAAATTCCTTAAAAGATATTTGTCTAAGAACTCCCATACCTATATGAAATAAAAAATCCTACATAAAATAAATCATATATTGTGATAAGATGATTAGGAAGACAAAATATAACTCATAGTTAATTGTTGTATTGAGGAAGACTAATTTATTTAAGAAGATGAACTTATTATAGATTTATGAAAAAGCAGAGCTATATATGTGTGTGTTTCTCATAAAATCGAATGTTGATAAAATGATATTTAAAGTGAAGAAGAATCATTAAAATTAAATAACAATAAATGAAATCAAATTAGTTACTAGCTTTTATGGATAGTTTTCATCGATATCAGTAAGATGTTTCCTCATTCAATTGAACAATAATTTACCTTAATATATAAAATATTAGTTAAACCAAGATAATTAATCTTCAGAAGAATAAATATTAAGTACTCTAGACATTGATGATTATATTTACTGACTAAGTCTGTTTTATTCAACAAATTGCTAAGATAAATTTATTCAAGCTCATTAAAGTTAAAGTAAATAATAAATTTAACCCTACTTTAAAACCATATTATTTAGATATTCTCTTTTGCTTGTTAATGACTCAATATAAATATAGTATTTTATAAAATAGGACTAAGTTAAAGGATTGAATTTTATCATTTTATACATTTAAAAATCAAGAAATAATTTTAATTAAATCTAAACTTATGCTGGCTAATATCTATTTTTATACGTATTATTGTTTAGTTTTTTTCAGATACAGTATCTTAAATCTTTGTCAAAAGTTATAATCAAAACACAGCATTTCTTATCTTTTTATTTCAAATAAATTAATTATAGCAAATTATTGAGATTATTTAATTTATGAAAAGTATATTATTCGTTTTACTTAAAATGCATTCAAAGATATTTTATTAAGATTGTTTTGGGGTTTTTTATATCATATATATTAGTTAAGTGACCACGAAATTTATTTCAATTAAATGAACACATAAAACAAATTTAAAAAATATGCTTAATAATATATATTTATTCATATTTAACTAGAAAAGCAGCTTTGTCCTGTTTATTTATTTTTATAAGCTAAAAAATGACCAGTTTTAACACCAATAAAGCCTAAAATAATAGAGTAAAATAAATTATTAATTATTATTTATTAATCAAATATGAAGCATATCTCATACTTCGCAAAGAACTTTCATTTTTATTTGTTAATGAGAAGTCTTTAAAATAAACTTTATTTTATGATTAGGTCTGAGGTAAGAATAGACCATTACCCCAAAATCCCAATTCATGCATAGCCTATGAGTTGATAGTGAATTTACATACGTCCATTAATGCGAAAATTAGGACTAAGCGACTATTAATAAGGACTATAGTCGAAGACAAGGTTGATTGAGAGTAGTCGTGACTAGTTTGAACATGAAAGTCAGATTATACAACTAACCATTTTTCGTTTGAGTGGTTTGTAATTAAGTCTTGATTTCTACTATTAACTTTTAAATTTAACTTAACTATTAATCAATCTAATCAACCACAAATACAATCATTTGTCTTAAACTTAAGATTGAAGGAGGTGACTAAGTAAAGACTAGTATTACTAGATAGTCTTGTAGTTATATTGATCATGACTTAGTCGTAGGTTGTCGTAAGATCGACTATCAATGTCCATAGCGTTAATAACATTAATAAATCTTCAAACCATCAACACTTCACCATTAGTGGTTTATTGTGACTTGGAACAGCATTCACTCATTACAGGTAAGTATAGTTGCAATGATTAAAGTTGAATCAAATATAAACAGACTTATAATATGACTAGCTTCAAAATTAAATCACTCTTTTATCATTAATCTTAACTGCTGTCATTTAGATGAGAGAAGTCAAACTCAAACCACAGATCAACTTTGAAACCTTCCCACTCATAAGTTATGGTAACTGAAATTCAACATCTAATCTACTACCGCTGGTGAATCTGAGTGCAATATCAAAGTTCCTTCGTGGCTCATACACAAATGTTGTCAAGATGCACAGGTTGTCGAAGTCATTTTTCAGGAATGGGTTATCGACTAAGACTAGTCGTTAGATCAAATTCAACCTTAGACTTATTAACTTCCGCACCAGTGAAACACTGCACAATCAAGTAGGAATGAGTTTGAGAGAGGTGTATAATGTTCCACAGATATTTACCAGAATTGCGAATCAATGACACTCACTTGAGAGACTAAAAATGTGCGCTTAAGTAATATTCAAGAGCATACGATTATGGAAGGAGGTGGAGCTAGTTGAACCACAAAGACTATCTAGTCTTAAAATCGAAATAAAGACTAAAGTATGTGAGAGAGCTGCAACTGGGATCGAAGATTATATTTATTGATTAGACTGTATTCACTTCATCAATTCGCCTCAATAGAAACTGTGCATCTTATGGAGAGAATATAAGATTACCAGAAAAGAGACATGATTTTGAAGTGTTTGCACTTCTTTGAGCAATATCAACTGACAAGGGACTCGAAGACTACATTATTAATCTTGAATCAATTAAGAAAGACTAGTTTATTCTATTCATTCAGCAGCTGAAAGAGAAGTATAAGGATCGTCTACTAGTCATATTCATGGATAACCTGTAGGAACACAAGTCAATCCTTGAAAGAAGGAGTATGAGCGACTTGATATCATCCCCATATACAGTATCCCTTACTTCTTTGAGTATAATGAAATCGAGAGATCCTTCTTTACAATCAAGCAGAGTTACATGAAAGAGATGCTAGGTATATTATTGGAGAGACTACAAGTAGAGATCAAATTACTTATAGAGAAGACGATCTAGTTGGTCGACTAAGACTACATTAGAAATTAAGCCAAATATGGTGAGACGCAGATTATGATAACTAAGTTATGAGTATTAAGTTGTGATTTGTTTAACTTAAATCACATTCCAGTTATCAATATATTCTTTTTAGGTGTTCTCTGTTATTGTTCCATCATGTGCATGCTGCCTTTTGTCATTCTCTTTCTATTAGTCACGTTCGAGAAGCGATAATCATTGTCGTGAGGTATGATGCGATTGCTTAATCGTTTACCTAACTCATTCTATTAATGTTCTATCCTCTCTCTGACTGTTCTTGCATTATACTCTTTTATATAGATAGCCTTGCTAGGTTTCTCTTCATAAGTTAGTTATAGAAATTGTTCTTGAAACAAAAGGATGCTTCATGAGCTCATCCAACCAGTCGTCAGAGATCTCGATTTTATCAGTCTCGTTCTAATCTTATCCCTTATTATATCTCACAGTATTAGCATGGTCGATGATTTGGCTTAGGTAGTCTGCTTTGACTGTTCCCAAAACACCTAAGAAAATATCTTTATCTGGTAGTTTACCTGAGTTCTACTCAAGTTCCGGAAGGTACTGCGATACGTCTTCATCACCCATAACATCCTGGGAGAGATTCTTGACTAAGAGCTCTTGGTAGTGAGACACGACCATCCCATTAACCTGGTTTTACCTTAGATACTTTTTGGTATTATCAAGTTATGTTTTCAAGAAGGCCACCTTAGTCAATTCAGTGGTGGGAGAAAGATGTTCACTATACAGAGTAAGGAACAGAACTTGAATCTTACAGTGAGTGGTTAGGTAAACCCCAAAACCCCTTGATTGTCACGAGTTCATTTTTTATTAAAGTAAAAGAGTAAGTTATATTATATAAGTAATGAAGTAATAAAGTAAGTTTGAGAATCACTGAATAAATTACTCTTGTATTGAGTAAATTTTCTTGGTAATTTTATCATATAAAAAGTTCTTACCTTCAATAATTATGAATCTAACTTGATCGTTTCTCTAGTTGAATCTCTAAACAGTTTGAATAACTTCCTAGTCTAATCCAGGATTATTAAGAGGGCTTTAACTTGCTTGAATTTTATCTTAATTTTGATCTAATTAATTGTTTTAAGTTTGTTACTGGGTGTTTTTTTCATTCTTATTTTTTAATTCATTTTTCTCCAAAATAGTAACTCTCGCACCTACTTGTTTAATATTGTTATTTATTATTTATAAGCTATCTTTTTCAGAAGTTTAGAAGTCAGCTATATTCTTGTTGACGTGATCAACAACGGTTTTAATGTTATTATCACAGCTGCTTATTTGTTTGATTTGGGACTCTTTGATGGCTGTAATTTACTCTTAAAAATTCAATTATCTCTCTTAAAGTTAATTTATCTTGACTTAAGCTTCATCAACCTTTTTGTTTATCATTAAATTTTACTCATAAGCTTTTTTTACATGAATTGCGAGAGATTCTTATGAAGCTATGCCAAGAGTAGGTGCTGCTTTTTTTATATCGGTAACTAAAATCTTAAAAGCATCTTAAATCTCTTCTATTCCTTCTCTTACTTATTGTTAGATTTAATTGGCTTCATTACTTTTAAGAGTTTTTTCTAGCTCTTCAACTCTCTCAATAGTTAATGACACATTTTGATTGAGTTTCTCGTATATTTTAGTTTCTAAAAACTCAGGGACTTATACTAACAATCTATCGTACATATCAGACATAGCATTTATTGTCATTTGTTTATAATTTTTTGCTATTATTTCTTCAACCTTATCCAAATTAAGATAAGTTCCGTCTGAAAATGATTAAGAATCTTCAGTTTCAGTTAAATTCTAATTAGAGCTTAATGATTCAAAAACTGGCTATGTTTATTTATTGGCTAATACCTCCTACTCGGATGTGCTAGAGTTTTCATCACCTTATATTTAGCCTAGAACCGGGTTTTCTTTTTAATTATTTTTCTTTGATTGATTTCCATTTAATTTTATTTAGTCGTCCTTTTTTCCTGGGGTAGTGAATTTACTATCACTTTTTCAATTATTTAAGGTTGCAATCAACCAATTCTTATGAGTATTTATCGGGCTTACACCAAACTTTTTTTGCAATTCTATTTTAACATCTTTGAAAGTCTTATTCCCCATTATCTTTTGCTTCTTGATGTACTCTAGAATTTTGTTTTTAGTCTCTTCTTTTTTCAATTCATCCAGCTAATTTTCATTAAAAAATTCAGCTGTATAATTTGAAGGTTCAGAGGATTCCTCCATCTACTTTTGCTTTTATTAGCCTTTTGACTTATTTATAGTCGATTGCTTACTCATTAGGTTCATTATTTTTTTAAATTATTTCCCCTCTTTTATAGTCCCAAAATATACTAATCTTAGTAGCTCCAAAATTAGTAGTAAAAGCTTCTTGAAGTATTCTTATTTGCCCTAAATAGTCTTCATTAATAAAATCAGGATTCTTTTAATGATTCATTAATTTTTTGTGGTTTTTAAACTTTAAATTCTTGTTAATTTATCAGATTTTAAGTTTTTCAAAAATTCTATCAAAATGTACCAAAGTCTATTAAAGTCTCATAAACTCTACTAAACTCTACCAAAGTATACTAAACTCTACCAAAGTCTACTATACCATATTTTTAAATATCGGGATTTTTTTGTGTAAATTAGTAAAATAAATTTTCATTCATCACTTTTGAGTATTCTTTCAAAAAATGGTTGGATAGTTTACATTTTCTCAAAGCTGTCTTTTTTTAAAAAAATACTTTTGGACTCTTATTACAAGAATTGAAAAATTTTATAACCCAATTTATTCAGAAAAAGTAATTAGTATAACGAAAAACATGTCCTTTTTTTACAATTTTATAATTTTTTTGACATAGTTTATATAAGGTGATGAATTAATATTATCCAAGTGTATAAAGCAAAGGATTTAAAAGAAAGTCAAAAAGCTGTGTTTATTTATGAGATTATTTAATTTTAATTTTATTTAAAAGTTAAAGAGGATTTAAGACTAAATTAAAAATTTTAAATCATCAAATTAATTGATTTAGCTCAAAGAGTTAAATCGTTTAAATTCAGCAGTTATTATTCTATTAAATAGGTCCCATAATTTAAGGACAGCCTTAGTCATCAAGAAGTCCATCATTCTGAAGTTAATGAACTAACTGCTTGTAATTCATTAAATCATCAATTTGCTCTCTCATTCCCTGAAATTCTTGTCTCATTCTTTCATTATTTTCAAGATACCTTTGTTTGCTCTGTCTGGGTTATTGATTGTTATCTTTCATCTCCTCATTAACATTGGGTCTTTATCTTCTCTTCGCTGATTACTTCAGTAAATAAGCTGATCTTCCTTTTTGAACTAAAAAGATTTTATAAAATGTTTAATTTTACCACTGTAGTTAATAGAGTTATTTAAAGCCGAAACAATTTCTGGCTTCATATGTACGATCAAATTGTTTGACTGGTCAAGCCTTTATCTTCTCATAATTTTTGCTTACTAAACCATGCTATTTATGCCTTCTTAGTCCAATGACAGCAATATGTCGACAATCCATTTTTTATCCAAATGGAGCCAATCGCATTGATCTGGCAAGTAATTTAAAAGTGAAGGCTTAGTTTAGGCATACTCTAGAAAATCATCTGAAACAAAACCCTCTATTTAAGGCACAGCAGCAACTATAACATCTGTTCTTTTCAAATAATATAAAGTCATTATTTACTAAATATTACCTCCTTGTTTCCATTTATGATACTTCTAAAAAAATAGACATTAGTACAATTCACTTTTGGCAAATACGCCCCACACTCTTAAGTTAAGAAATTATAAAGTTCCTTTTTACTCCCAATTTTTTCCCTAAATTAGTTTATATTTATTTCTTATAGCCTCTATTCCATTAACTCAAACTGTCTGTGTTTAATTTAGGACCACAAATTTATTTTAAGTTTTTAATTAATTATAAATAGGTTTAAAATTTTAATTTTATCAGAATAATAAATAGGGAGCTTAAATAACTTTACACTTAAAGAAATTCCTTAAGGAATAATAACTTGCCAAGAAACTTAATTTATATAAAACAAAAATGGAAAACATCCAGAGAAGAGATGATTACAGATAAACAGACATTAGAAAGTTTTTTAACTAAGACTTTAACGATAGATAAGTATCAAGATCTAGTAGTAGCTTATCAAATGAAAATAACTCCTAGAAATCAAACTAAAATTAAGATGATTGGAAAAGCAAAGCCACATCGGTAATTTATGTATAAAACTTTTAGAGGGAAGATCTCGAACTAAAATAAATAACAAATTTAGATCTAGAGTATAAGGAAAATTAATTAGTAGAAAAAATTGAAGGAATACTCAATAATAGTGTGATTAGTGACCCCAGAAAAATTGCTAAATAAATTGAATCAATTGAAAATTTTTAGAGTAGTATAAGTAAAGAAGAGTATTAAGATTACTTTACAAAAGCCCTATAAGCTCACCTCAATCATCAGTTAAAAGTAAGAAGAGTTATTGTCAGTTCAGATGAAATTATAAATGCATTAATGAAAGCGTATAGCAACTTTACAATCTTCATGTATAAAGTTAAGTAAAAAGTGTAGTAATAGAAACACATGAAATTTATAACTATGGTTCCCAAGAATTAAGATCAATAGGACCAGATTTATAAAAATAAGCAAAAAAGAATCAGGAAACTCTTGCCTCAAGAATTAAGCGATTGTATTTTTACGAAAATTGCTCAAAACTTAACCTTTTAAAAAGATTCAATCTAAGTCGCACTTAATTAGACAATGCTCTTAATGATTTGATAGATTAGTAGGATTTAAAAAATTTGAAACTTTCATGAGAAAAAAAGCTAAAACCTTGAGCATGTAAAACAATTTATCTTGAGACAACATTAAGAAGGCATACCATTTTAGTAAACTTAGAAAATTTGTAAAAGCATCAATGAGAATCTGAGTATCAATATCAGTAAAAATAAACTGCAAAGGCTCATGAAAAAAAAGATGAAAATGAGTTATACGAAAGTTTACAAAATAGATTAAAGAACGAATAACAAAGAATGTATAATAGCTCGGCACTTTGCAGCAAGAGATTTTATAACTTAATCAAACTTATAGAAAACTATCATAAATATTGATGAAAGTAGCATCTAGTTGTCTAATGATATCAAGAAAAGTTGGAGTTTCAAAGGACTTAAGAACTATTCTGAAGTTTCTTAACGCCTCTATTAAGTTAATGTTATAGCAGTAATATCTAATAAGGGATAAGTGTTTTTTTAAATGACTAAAGGCTACAATCACAGTAAAACTTTCTACAATTTTCTTTTGGACTTAATTGTTATACTTGACAAGTAAGAAAAACACTGGAGAGTCGATACTATATTCCTTCTAGACAATGCTACATACCACCGCAGCTAATTTATTTTTAAAAAAATTCAGGTTACTCTAAATAAGTATTTATTACCTAGGACCTTATCATTTTGAAATGGCCCCAGTTGAAAAGCTTTTTTCTTTTATCAAGAAATCAATAAATCTTTTGGAGCGATAAAATGGTATGGATTAAGCTATTTAGTCTATAGCAGAATAAATTACAAGCCTAAATTTTAGTTAGATTAGTGATTCATTCGATGAAGTACTTAAAATTTCTCTAAAATATTTATTAATGAAAAAAGTCTGAATTTCACTTCAAACAAGTAACAAATACAAATTACAGCTATTTCTAATGCAAAAAAAGTAAGTGAATATCCCCCCATTTTCATCCCCTTCCCCCCTAATTATATATATATTATAATAAAATGTCCTGTCAGGACATTTACAGGACAATTCTAAAAAACTTCAAAAATCAAACAAAACTTTATTTTCTTTCTAGTATATAAATGTTCATCAATTTATACAAAAAATTAACTACGATCTAGAGATTTAATTAAAGTTTTGTTATTTTGAATCTAATTTAAATCAATTGTATAGTAATTAACTTATATAAAAAAAAATATAGTTTTTATTTTAATTTTCAAAAAATTTAACTTCAATTAATTTTAATTTATAGAATTTACTGAGTTTAAATAAACATAAAGAAGAATTTCAGATGACTCAACCAATTAATTTATATTTTTTTAATTTATTAAGTTTTAATTAATTAAGTTTGATTTTCAAACAATTCTCCCATACTTCAAATTTCTCAACTATTTATCTTAAATTTGATTCCCTAGACAAATGTGATTTCTCCTAATATTGTTGGTCCTTGCAAAGGCCTCTATAATTCTTGCATTTGGAATCAGCTGGTGGATTATTTCATAAAGCTCATCTGGCTTTTGTGAGGCTATTCTACTTGGAGCTCTTATTATATCTTGTATTGTATGAAGATTCAGCGGATAAAAAACTTGTCCTTTTCTCCCAATCAAGCAAATTTCAAACTGATGATCCAAGTAGTAGCCAGGTCCTCCCTCAAAATTCCCATTTTCATCATTTTTTCCCAAATTATCATGTCAATGTACGAGTATTTGTGTTTTTTGAAAAATTCAAGCCCAAATGTTAATTACTTTTTTGTTACCCAGAAAAATAAGTACCCAAATTCCTAAATTTTTTCGATTTAAAAGTTCATTAAATCATTCTTTGTTTAAATATCATACTTGAAATCTATCATTGTATCAGGGAACGGCATATCTGAAATGACTACACTGGCAAGTTCTCCACACAATTCCTTATTGAACCAATCCATTTCTTCAGCATCGAGGAGATCTAAATTATAGGCTGTGTATTTAATGTTATTATCATTAATTAGTTCATTTGTTTCGGTAAGCATTTTAATTTTGGTTTGCGATGATTTTTTCTTTCCTAATTTGATATTTTGCTGTTTAAGTATTCTATTTTCTGTTTCAAGTACAGTAATTCTTTCCAACAACTCCCTGATTTCTTCATTCATTTACTCTTTGAAATTATTGAACTCTAATTTTTTCTAAAGTAACTATTAATCCAACTATTCTTTCTATTATTTAATTTGGGATAAGCCATACATTCCTTTGTGCTTTCTTTATCTGTGCTTTTCTTTGGCATCATAGGATACTTGAGGTTTCTTGCAAACTTCACATGCAAATTCTACAAATTTTTGCCTTTTTTCAAGTTTTATTTTCATTGAGTTTGTCCAAAAAGTTTTTGTATTTTTTGTAATATTTTATTTTCTTTAAATCCTAGGTCCAAATATTGAAAGTTTTACATTAAATTTTCAAATATCATGCTGTTATAAGTTAATGCAGAATCAATCATTTTTAGTTTACTTGGAGAGGTCTTACTATAGATTCTAAAATAACTCTTGAATCCACTTAATCAGACTGTAGTAAACATCAATCAACTCTTAAGCTAAAGAATATATACCTAGAGCAATAATAAATCTAGTAGTCCTCTGCAAATTCATGAAGATTAAGACCTAAATTTGAGAGGTTTTATATTTTTTGAGGTAGTAAAAAACTAGTCGATCAGAATCATAAATAGACAACAAATTTTCCAAAAATACTTGATCCGTCTTTGTTGTTCTTGATTTTTTAATCAAAATTTTTTCTGGATGTTCAAACAGCTAGAAGATTTTTATACTGCAAAATATAGAATCATAGTTTCATTATTATTAGTAGCAGCAGTAGCTGGATAGGTAGAAAAATTATGATTTATAATACTAAAACTTTAATCAATTAATTATTTTAATAACATTAATACTAAAACTTATTATGTAAATCAAAAATGGAAATCTCTCTGATTATTCTTCCTCTTCATCATCCTCTTCTTCATCGTCAAATTTAACTTCTATGTCTGCTCTCCCTGTCATTCTGCGAAGCACCATTTCAGCTGCACCTGTGGTCTTACCAGGTAGGACCACTATAAAAAAATAAAGATATGTTTTTTGTAACTTACATTTTTAATGAGTGCTCTATCTCCACCTGTGTTTGATCTTTAAGTCTTCGTATTACTATATTAAGTTTTTGATTAAATTTAAAGTTTTCATATTATAAATCATAAATCTCTCGAAATCTTGGTTCGACTAAGACTAGTAACACTCTATATTTTTGATGTTCTTATGATTGAATTTGTATTAGTAACTATCCTGTCTTGATTTTATTAAAAGAGGTAACTGTACATTATTCAAGATTACTTCTGAAAGAGTGGAATGAAAGTGTTGGTTGATTTTGAGTAGTAGAGAAGTATGAATCCAAGAATCGACAAGATAAATTATCAAGACTAGTCGAGGTTTTTCGACTACCTGGTTCTCTCAAGTATAAATTTTCGACTGACTAGTCGTAGATTCTTAGACTACCCAAAGTCTTAGATTCTTTGAATTTTTTAACATATCACTTCATTAACACTCACCAAAATACCAGCAGGAGTGATATTATTAGTTGAAAATAAGAGTAAATGTTAAGAGTATAGAGTATAGGAGCATTAAAATTAGATTGTGAGGAGTGATTTTAACTTAGTGAGATATTAATAATAAACGACTAGGTAGTTGGAGACTAAAACTAACTTAAAGACTAAAAGAATTCCGGTTGAATGAATTTTAGGTCTGAATCAAATAAGTCTCTTGACTTTTGAGGAAAATAAAGTACTCTGTGATCTGGTTGCCAGTTAAGCTTATCAAACTTTTCCTCGACCTGTGCTAAACTGTATCAGCATCTGGTCTAAGGTTAGAGACAGAATTGCTTGATATGATCTTTGATGACTGCTTTAGTTGCTGTCTTCTTAGAGTATGCTGCTGCATTTCAGACTAGCTCCGACTAGTCCAGACAGAGTCGTAGTCTTTAGTCATGAACAGGTATATCATTGAGACTAAGGAGTAGACATCGACTAGTCTATCACCAGCAAAGAATACTTCAGTAGTCGGATAAATAATTAATGACCCATCATACTCAATATACTAATTAGATGCGAGTACTCTTGCATTCTCTAAGTTCTTTAGTCCTGCCTTGATCGGGTATTCATTGAGGACTGTGTTATTGAAGCTTAGTCGGTGGTGTACTAATCCAATTGTATGCAGTTCTCTTATACCATAAATAATTTTTCTTTCTTGGCTAGTCGATCCGAATGAGCACTGCTATTATTCTTCATAAAGTAGTCGTAAATGAATTGAGGGATCATGTACTGGAGTTGATGTGATCGCTTCCTTTCAAGACCATCGCCAACTAAGTGATTCCATGAAGTTAGAGTTAGAAGGCAGTCTTATTTCTATCATACTACTTTGTAGCTACATTGATTCAAGCTCATCTTCAAGAAATCCTCAAAAAGCGAACAACTTGCAGAATCTTCCGTCATGAAGCAGAGTCCCATATGGGCACTAGTTATTTTTTAGAGAGGACAAGGCTTAGTCCCTTAGTCGTAGAGATATTTGATGCAAGGAATGATAAAATTATCATCGTCTCTGTACTTATTTATCCTTGCGATTGAATCATCCACTTCATCCTCAGAGTCGGGGATCATAATATCAACTTTTGGGTTAGTCTTCGTGCATGTTTTAGTATTCACTCTTTATTTCTTCTTTGGAGGTTCCTTGAGTTTCTCCTCTTAGTTATCGCTCTCATTAGCCATCTACTAGTCTTCTTATTATTATTAAATTTATTCTCTTTTTACTTTAGATATTGCGGAGAGAAATACTTACGACTTTTGCTCCTGCTTCTACAATCTTTAGTCACTTTGCTTGGATTTATTGTGGACCTCTTTGACATGACTATTGAGATTGCTCTTATTAATAAAAACCTTGGAGCCGTAGCGCATAAAAAAACAGTAGTCGCTGGTGCTGAAATCGCACTCTTGTCATACTCGTTGTTTGACTCTGGTAAGTTATCTTTGATTTGTATATCTGATTATAAGTTTATGGAGCTAGTATGAAACTCTGGATTAAGCTAGTGATCGTAAGAGTTTGAAAGGTCTTAAGCATCGTTGTCAGCGATAGCCTAGTCGAAAAGTTCCTCCTTCATGAATCTTAAGTTTAAGACAAATTATTATAAAGCGAATAAGTTGAAATAAGAATGATCATAAATTAGAAATACAAATATTAACAGAAAATGTCATTAGCATTAGTAGGTTTATTGTCTTAATTCACTGATCTTCTTCCTCATCTTCATCAGCATCATCTTTTCTTACTGTGGTTCAAATCCTGAAAAATATTCGCATTCAGCACTTGAGCTTCTCGACGTCAAAAATACCAGAGCTAGAGATGCTGAAGCTGGAAGCTCCTCCACTTCTCTCCTCAACACTGTCTTGCTGGAGATGCTGTTAGCCTTAGAGAGTCCACCATGTTTAGCCAAAATTTGAGAAATTAGAGATGTTTAATAAATTAAAATTAACAATTTAAAACTTTTTAAGTTTTAATGATCAAAGATTAAATTTGTTACTAATAGATTAAATTTATAAGGGATTTTAAATAGGCTTGTCTTAATTAATTTTAATCAGAAATGTATTAATTAAGACCTTGTTAATTTTAATTTATTAAACATCTCTAATTTCTCAAATTTTGGCTAAACATGGTGGACTCTCTAAGGCTAACAGCATCTCCAGCAAGACAGTGTTGAGGAGAGAAGTGGAGGAGCTTCCAGCTTCAGCATCTCTAGCATTGGTATTTTTGACGTCGAGAAGCTCAAGTACTGAATGCGAATATTTTTCAGGATTTGAACCACAGTAAGAAAAGATGATGCTGATAAAGATGAGGAAGAAGATCGGTGAATTAAGACAATAAACCTACTAATGCTAATGACATTTTCTGTTAATATTTGTATTTCTAATTTATGATCATTCTTATTTCAACTTATTCGCTTTAAATGGGGTTGATTAGATTGATTAATAGTTAAGTTAAATTTAAAAGTTAATAGTAGAAATTAAGACTTAATTACAAACCACTCAAACGAACAATGGTTAGTTGTATAATCTGACTTTCATGTTCAAACTAGTCACGACTACTATCAATCAACCTAGTCTTCGACTATAGTCCTTATTAATAGTCGCTTAGTCCCAATTTTCGTATTAATGGACGTGTGTTAATTCACTATCAACTCATAGGCTAAGCATGAATTGGGTTTTTGGAGTTTTGGAGTATTGTAATTTCTCAATAAACTTGCTTTTCTATTGATTTAACTCCTGAGTAACTGCCTTCAAATAACAAAATCCTAGATTATTAAAGATGTCAGAATTATTACTCAAAACATACTCCAATTTCGAATGATGAACTGCATGCCTGCATATATTTCTAGAATTGGGTTTATAGTGGAAAAGTTTTTTCCGTTCATTGAATTTACGTTATACTAATATAAACTTATTAAAGAATAGCCTTTAATCTTGATAATTTAGAAAGAACTCTAGTTCAGTTTTTTTATAAACATCTGCAAATATAAAGCAAATTTTGAATGCTTTGTAAGATTCCAGATGCATTGCAAGTCTAAGAGTTATTTATCACTTCCATAAAGTATATTATTTTTATCAAATCTTCATAGAATTATTTTTGAAAAATAATAATCAAATTTCTTTTTATTAATGTTAATTTATACTTAAATTCCTTTAAATCATTCTTATATCTAAGATAATGGCTCTTGAAAAATTTTACACATTTTCACAAATTCAATCATTCATAACGGAGCAGTTTAATTTTGCTAATTTTCCAGCATTTATTCTGCTGCTGTAATGACAAGTCTTTCTTAAGATTAGAATCAATCAAAATGCCTCTCTCAATAAAATCTGGTATCAATTACTTTAAATATGGATAGAAGTTCACGAATATTAATTTCTTGTAATATACACAGATTAATGGTTTTCAAATAAATATTATAACTTAATACATTAGTTTATATAAATTTAACTCCATCTGAGTCGTTCTTCATCCTACTCAATTTGTTTTTATTTATATAAATATATATAAATAAGCATTTATTTATTCATTTCAAAGTTTTATTAAGTTGTTTTAAGATCTCACTATCATGTATATAAAATGCACTCTTCCTAACTTAAGCCTTTAAAATATCATTAATTTATTATCAAAATGAATCTTTCCTTTTGTATAGTAAATCATTTATTAACATCAGTACTTATAAGCTGTTATTGATGATGATGATGATGAATAACTTAAGGTAAGGTGAATAAGAAAACTAGAAATAAAGATCTCTAGTATTAAATATATAATTATTATTGTTATTGTTATTACTGCTATTGTTATTATTATTGAGCGTATATATATTAGTTAGTTGTAATTAGTACTAAAGGTGACGATAGTTTTTCCAATTCAATGTCTTTCGAGTATTTTGTGTCCTGTATGTCTTTAGCTGGGAGCGACTTTGGCCGTTTGGACCTATGTGCCTCTCATAGGGTGCTCCTGGGGGTCTTGTCCCTTGTCATCTCGTCCCACGTCCTGACTTGCCTCTTCGGACCCCGACTCAGCCTGAGCGCGGCCTTTGTCAGGGGTATCCCTGGGGGGCATGTCCCTAGCCTGGACCGGTCAGCGTGCCAACCACCAAAGTCTGATCTCTTTTTTATTCTTTCGCTTTTTTTTAAGAGATGTTTTTTAGAAATTTTTTTCATCTCTGTCTTGTTGTTAAAGTGCATATTCATAGAGATCAGTTCGTCATCTTTAGCAGTAATAACAATAACAATAATAATTTAAGCTGTTATTTATAAAGTATTTTATTAACTTCTCCCTAAACCAATTACATTGAGCTAACATTCATTCTTGTGGAAACCAGTTAAACTTTTTAAAGTAGCCTCCTCTCTCCTATTCCATTCTCTGAATTCTTACTCTTCCACTAGCTTTCTTCTTAAGTTCTATATAGAGTTAAGCTAAATCTACCTAGCTTTAGAAGGTGTTTCGATATTGGGGTTTTACTGCGATTTATCCACAAACACTTGTTAAGGATTGTCATAAAGCACCCCTAATATTCTAGTTAGATTTATCGCTAATTCTATATAGAATTTTTGGCTTCCTGAGCCTGACAGAAAAATGGTAGTCATCCAAGCAATACAAGAGTAGCCAGCTCTAAAAAATTCATCTGGTACCACAAGCAATAATTACGAAAATATACTACAATAGTAAAATTAAGTTTGCTAGTTTAAATATTTTATCACTTTTAAGTATAATGATAGCTAGAATAGATTCAAAAGTATACTACAATGTTTATTTTTCCACATTAATTGCTTATTATATTATAATTGATATTCTCCAATACTATTTTAATCAAATGTAAATTACTGTGTTATTAAGGGAACTTCCCAGCTGTAAACTAATGTTCAGTAATATCTCATAATTTGATGTTTACTTTCCTCCACTAAATATTCCTTATTATTGATGCTTAGTTTATCTAGTAGATAGATGTTGTTAAAGAATTTTATAAAGTATATTTAAGTTTAGTTTTTAATTGAATTTATAATTAAACCAACATTCAAGCTTATTTATAAGGTGCTATTAATTAGATATTAAGTTATTAGATCACTAAGGTAAGTAGAGTAAAATAACAATTATTATGAGAAAATTCATTTTCATAAAATCTAGTATTTTATTCATAACATTTCAGCTCATCTACCCTCTACTATCTAGTCTATTCACTTCCTCCTAACTCTTTTGGGTCTTTTTTGTCAAATTTTTGTTATTCATTGATTTTTAGATTAAACTCATCTCAATTGGCCTTCTTTGTATTTTCATCATCAAGTTTCTCACTCTTTGTTTATGTTCTCGAAGTTCTAGTTTTTATATTCCTTCTTCTAGTTATGTGATATTAGCTAGTAAATCTATCTAAATCTTGGCATTCGTGTCAATAATTTTAGTTTTTCTAAGAGAATCTTGTGGGGTCTCCTGTTTCATTTATCAAATTATAGTTTATCATGTGATTTCAGTCCACGAATGCTTTATGAATGTTCCATTAATGACTTATACATAGTCTTCGTAGTTCTTGCATGACCAAAAGCCATCATTGTGCCCTTAATGTTTATTGAGACATATAAATATTTTTTGTCATTTGTAGATGTTTTGTTTAAATTGACTTCTTCTACTTTCTGAGTACCATATTTCATATATTTTGTGATTCAGTTTCTTTGTGTTCATCTAAACCAGCTATTGAATAATTTCTCTTGTGTTACTGTCCTTGAGCTGAGTAACAATTCTTAATATATTTTTTGCAAAACCATGCGCATTATTTTCAATAATAGCTTTTTTGTAAGTTTCCATAATTTCAATTTCCATTATCTTCAAAGGATTAGCTGCTATTTTCAATAATATATGTTTAAAATTTCAAAAATTGTAAAAAGTAATTAATCAACTTCATATATTTATTATAACTTAAACTGGAATTAAAATAGAAAAAATACTTAATGATGAAAGTAGAACTTCCCAAAATCCATTACTATATATCATTGTAAAATCTTAAAGTAAGCATTTCATTTCAAATTAATTGATTGTAAAAGTTCTATTTTCTTATGAATTAATCATTATACATGAAAAAGTTCAAGAAATTTTATTTAATTTTAAATTGCGCTGTGTTGATTTTATTATATATTAACCAGATAACGTAAAACTTTCCATTAAATAATTTAAAGATAATTATTTCAAACATTTATTATTTGTGAAAAAATGACAATTTTTGAATTAGGAAATTGATAAAGTAAAAAAAAATATCAGAATTCTTAGTTATATAAAGAATGTGTTAAATAATTACAAATAAAAAAACATGTCTCTTACTTATTTCATTTTTTTACTAACATAAATATAATATAATTTATATTATTTAATTAAAGGCAGTTTAAATTAATTTCTAATTTTTGTTTTGGGTGTTGATACCGGGACGTCCCAAGAAAATCAGGACGTCCCGAGAATATCAGGACGTCCCAGGATCACCAGGACGTCCCAGGATTACCAGGACGTCCCAGATTTTATATATTAGTGTAAAAAAATAAATTTACTATTTCTTTTAAATATAAATTCATATTAATTATAAATAATAATCAAAGAAAGGTTACTTGAAAAAAAAGCTAATTATAATAAACCTTTTCATTTAAATAAAGTTTTTCATATTGCTGAAATACATTTAATTTTATAAAAATATTTTTATTTAAATCAAATGTAAATTATAAAATTTATCATACAAATTTTACTATTTATGTGTTTAATTTTAAATTTAATATTACTAGAGTTATATTTAAAGCTTTAATAACTATAAATGTTGTTAGTGTTTTTCTATTAAGAAAATAATAATAACCAATTAATTTTATGAATAATAGTTGATAAATAAAGGCTGCATGCACATTATTTCTGAAATTATGTATATATTAATGTTGGATGACAGAGAATGCCTTTGCCTTATATATGTCATGCAAGATCATAACTTTTAAAATATTTAAATTACACTTATTTTTTCCAATTCATATATTTTCGGCTTATCAAAAATAGAAAAAAATTATTTATTTAATTGTATAACAAATCTTGTTTAGAAATATCATTTTAATTATTGAAAATCTAATATAAAAATTAAAAATTTTACAAAAAGATTATTATCAATAATTTAAAAATTGCATTAAGCCTTATTATTATATAATTTTGTGAAATTTCTCTATTAATTTTGATTTTATTTTATATATAATAATTAGATATATTTATATATATTTTTTATTTTAAATAAATAATTAAAAATTAATTATTTTCTTTATTTTTATGTCTCATTCATGTGGACATGACCTTGTAAAAAATAGCTATCTTGTTCAAGCTTTAATTAGGTCATAATAATTCTCTAACATCCCAGAAAACTTTAGTTAAAGATGCACCACTTGTTTTAATCTGTAAACTTTATTAAATATTATAAACAGTTTCACTAATATTTCTGCCATTAGGAAATAATTATAATGGATCTCTTACAATACTTTCAAAAAGTAAGTATTAGGATAAGAAATTTTTAAACCATTTTTATAGTTTATCTCTGCGACATTGGTTATTATTACAATCATAAAAGCATGATCTATAAACTATTCTTTTAAAGTATACCTTATTTATAGTTATGAATAGAATTTCAACCTTTTCATAATAATTGATAGGATGCAACATCATTATAATTCCAAAAAATAAAGCTTAGGTAACATTTACTATGCAATCTTGAATATTTATTATTAATATGGTTCCATGTGTATTTAAGTTAATTAATTATTAACGATTAACTATTATTTTTTCACAAATTCATAAAAATGTCCTTTAAAAATTATTTTCAGAGGCGTTGATTCATCAAAAGGTGGTAATGCCACCTTGAGCCTGCTGTTAGCTATTTTTATTTAGTAACGAAGCATGGGCTCTGCCTTTCCTTACACCGCTCGGGGAACATCCATTGACCTCGCCTTATAATATTCTTATAGAACCTTCCTGTGAAACTTTTTATTATAGTTATAATTTTTTTTATACTTATAAATAAATCTGGGACGTCCTGGTAATCCTGGGACGTCCTGATATTCTTGGGACGTCCCGGTATCAACACCCTTTGTTTTTAACAATTGTTTTCTATTTTATAAATAATGGGGTGAATCTGTAAGGAGCTGGGGATAATATTTGTTCGATCATAAAAAAAAACATAATAAAATTACAAATAGTGGGGTTGATGATTTTACTATCTTTGGTAAAGCCCAGTATACCTTTTTAAGCTCATTCCAAGTTCCACTTAAAGATCACTATGTGTTCAACTTATGTTCATTTCCAGGTATTTCAATTATTTTACTTTCTTGACCCCCTTCAACAGATGCTCAATTTATTTGGCATCACTCAGAAATTCAGTATTTCTATGTTTAGTTATAATTGTGAGTTATTTCGATTTGGCTGAAGATTCCACTACCTGTTTTAAATATTAATGAATGGTCTTTAATGCTCACGAACATGTTGTCTGCATATGTTACGAATTCGCTTAATTTTATAAGGAAATGTAATGGTATAAATTGAAAATAATGAGTGATACTCTTCTTCCTTATTTGACTTTATTCTCCGCTTTATATATTCTCTTTCATATTTAATTTTCTATTATTTGAGAAGAGAACTTCAACTAATCTTGTTGTTTTCTTGTTATAATCTATCATGAATTTTTAAAATTAAAAATTGTTTCAATCAAATTTAAACAGTAAATATGCTCATAATGATAAAGCAAGTGAAATTAAAAATCTAGAAATTAAAAATTCTAGACTTAATATATAATCTATTTATTACTATTACTATTATTAAATATAATATACCTTAAATTAGTTAGTTAGGTATAAACATTAGTTTTCTCAAAGATCTTTGCTGGTACACTGAAGACTGCCAGTTCGGTCCCTACCTGCAACTAGGGTGTTCTCTGGGGCGGCATATCCCGCGCCTCCAGTGTGATTGGTAGCCTGATTTTATTTTTTTTATTTTATTTTTGTTGTTGTCCTTGTCGTATGTTTTCCAGATGTCGTCGATGCACTTTTCAATGTTGGAGTTTTGAGTAGTATTCTTGAATTCGTAGGCATCGAGATCCTTGGAGTTGTCGTCATCAGCAATCCACCTAGTAGTTATAGAACTAGGCTCTTCGGCGCCATCTTCTGTTTTTGCAGCAATAATAGTCCTGACTTGTTCATGGAGGCCACTTCCCTCGCCCTCAACTACATCAGCTTTCTTTGTTGTTGTTGGTCCAGCTTCCCTCTTTAGTAGTAATAGTAATAAATAGATTTATGCTCATAATGATTAAATAAAAAATGGAATTGAATTGAAAACATCAAAACATGAAACATACGGTAAGTAAATTTTTTTGGTCCATTTAAACTTAGCAATTATCGTTAAAAATAATATTTGTATATAGGAATATACAAAACACTGATACACTATATAAAATAGCTAATAAATAATAAATCAATATTTAAAATAAAGGGAATCTTGTTTGTAAATAAAACAAGGAGAGGCGACACAATAGATATTTTGATTTTGTCGAATACAATTATAAACCCTAATTATATGAAATATCTAATGCTTATATACTTGTTCGATAAAATCTATTCATTTAAGGAAATGAAAAATTAATAAAATTGCAAGTAAAAAATTTAATTTCAGTTAAAATATGTATATTTAAGCAAACATTTTTTCGCAGTTAAATAAATATATATATATATATATATATAATGATACATTTACTTTAAACTAAATATTAATGCCAATTATTCTGTGTTTTGTATTTATAATTTCCAAATGTTTTGTATTTTATCAATAATAGGCTTTTCTCAGAAATTAAGGAATTACAGTAATTTGTATTTCCAAACAGATTTGAAAAATTTCTGTAAGTTTCTTAACAGGTAAGTTTCTCTCTTAATACTCTTCCTTCTGGAACTTTTGATGTGTTCCAATAGTCATATTAATTTTATATGGGTGTTCTTGTTTTCTCTAAATCTTCTTTATTAGTTCTCAGTAATTATTAGTGCACTTTTCTTATGTTTGAGTTTATTCATGATGACTTCCTCTATTATTTTACTAATGTTTAATTCAACAAGATCAGCCTTGTGTTATTAATCTGGGGGAAAGAGTCCTCTAGGTTTTTGTATAGTAGAATTAGTTTACTTTCTCTCAAATATGCGGATTTTTTCCCGAGTTTATACTGTCTACGATCTTTGTGTTAACTACCAATTTTCTTTTAACAATATGAATTTTTCCATCGAAACCATCATGACCTATGGCTCTATTGAAATACCATTCCCTAATGTTCTTTTCGACTTCTTACTTGTTGCAGTGATTATCCGCTCGTTTTCCCTAATTATTATTTAGTCTCCAATTCACTTGTGTCTTTATTCTTATTTCTTTTATCTTGAGAAAGTTCACTTAAAAATTTAGTGATTCTTTGTTGAGTTTCCTCACTCAAATTAATTTCTCTTACTTTATCGTAAGACCTTTGATAGACTCTCACTACTTTTGATATTTGTCATTCTTTTCACCATGTAGAATAAACAAAGGATTTTGTTCCTTTCAAAGCAATTTATAATTCTCTTATCGCTATACTATAGTATAATTATTTTTCATTGTTAGTATATTTAATATTTAAGGTGTTTATCTTGATTACCCATTATGGTGGTTGGTTGTGACAATTATCAAATATTTAGTTGCAAGTAAATTGCAGAATTACATATTTAAAAGAATGTTGTTTTATTTTATAATTTATATTAAAATAATCATTTATCATTATATATTCATAAAAATTTTGAAAATAATCATAAATGTGACAAAAGAAGAATTTAAAACAACTTTTATCATTTTAACTAAGTATAAAAGTGATGCAGACAATAATATATTTATTTTCCTTCTTTTTTCTCTATATTATTACTATCCTTTTTTTAAAGATATTATTTATACATAATTTATTATCATGACTTATATAAAAAATAAAATTTAATAAATAGATATTTCTATTATATTTTTTTCTGTTATTGAATCCTAAATTCTTTAATTTTTTTATAATTAAGCTAGAATATTTACTTAAGTTTTTATAAACAATAATATCAAAAAACCAATGTTAAACTTATTTACTTTTCAATAATTTTATCAATAAAAGTTAGTAGTATAAATCAATTCATAAAACAATTATAAGCATATTGAAACATTTAAGAAATAGGGCAAAAGTAACAATTTTATTTTACTTTTGCCCTATTTTAATACTATAAAACTTGAACAAATATTTTATGAATAATATTATAAAATGATCTTGTTTATGTTTAAATATGATATAACAGAATTTATTTCCATAATTTGCAATTTAAAAAATCTTATTAAGGTCGTTTTGCTTTGTTTAACTTATTTTTCTTCGAAGAATTAATGAATTTAGTTGTCCAATTTTGCCTCTGAATCTGACATTTTACTTCGACAAGTATTTTCCAACATTATTTCCTAATATCAGATACTCTGTTACTTTTCTCTCTATCTGTAGATCTATCTCCTAAAATTTTATGTTCTTCTTCGCTAATAAGATATTGTAGTTAGCTAATCCTGGTTGGTGGGTTTCAAAGCTGATTGTTTATACTTTCGAGAAGATTTGGTTAAATTAATTTCCTTTAGAGTGAGTTTCCACTCCTTGAAGATGGATTTGAACAGTCTTTTTTTATGCAATCATTTGCTCAATTCTTTGATATGATAAGTAAAATCTTTCATTACTATAACTGCTTGATTTTTGCATTTAAGCTTCAATGACTTAATATTGTAGGAATACAATTGATTTAGGAAATTAAAATAAAGATAAATTAATAAATAAAAGAATAAAATACATGTGAAAAAGGTGATTGTTTAAATTTTGTCAAATATACATTTAATAAGGGTAAATTCATCGAAATATTACTAATTTATTTATTCTAAAAAAAATCAGAGTTTATCGGTTTAAAATCCATCTTTAAAAATTACCAATCTGTCTCTATAACTAATTAATTCTTTGTTCATAATTACTGTTTGATAAACTTTTATATCTTTTAATATGTCTAAATCAAATTCTTGAGATAATTCATGCAAACTTAATAATACTAGAAGAAATTCATGATAATGCTGAAGAAATAGTGAAATTCTTAAAGGAAACATATTAGAGAATTCATCTTTATAACAGCGAAAATTTCTAAATTTCTAGATAAAATATTCATTGTTACACAACTTAAATTCAGTATAGCGAATAGGGAATGTGATTAATACAGTGACTTAAGATTAACAAGAAAATATTTAAAATTAAGAGTTCATAAAAGGAGGAACTGCGATGAAAAAATTAGAAACTTATAATATAATTTTGAAATTTAATGCATGTTTTTAGTTTTTAATTTATAAATATGAAAGCATTCAGTATATTGTTACATATCTCTTTATTTCTTAAACTATGTGCGATCTCGTTATTCTTTTAAAAATTATTCTTTTATTGAAATTTGTGTCGTTAACTTTCTCGAAACCTTTATGGTAATTTTTTGAAAGAGAATTCAAAATTATTTGGACTTTACTATTGTCAATACCCTCTATCGCATCGAAGAACCGAGATATCTTGATTTTATTTTTGAGTTAAAATAAACTTAAAAAATCATCAAAAATTAAAATTAACTTATCTCGCTTTTACGATGCGATAGAGCGGTAACGCCAATATTGAAAAGTCCAAATAATTTTGAATTCTCTTTCAAAAAATTACCAAATTGTCAAGGTATCGAGAAAGTTAACTGCCACAAATTTTAATATAAAACCCCGTAAGTCAATTAAGAATGAAGATTGGGGATTAAGAATAATGAAATTAAGAATTAATTTTAATTGGCTGAAATTAAATATAATTAGGCTAAAACCAAATTTACGCACCCTGATTGGTTTATTTTATAGAGACAATTGATCGAGCCAATG
The DNA here is from genome assembly GCA_000711775.1 of Oxytricha trifallax. Lineage (NCBI taxonomy): Eukaryota > Ciliophora > Spirotrichea > Sporadotrichida > Oxytrichidae > Oxytricha > Oxytricha trifallax. The sequence continues at coordinate 56,384 of ARYC01017342.1, forward strand.
GCTTTAATAATTAGCCAAAACTTTAATAATTTACGCCAATTAAAATTAATTCTTAATTTCATTATTCTTAATCCCCAATCTTCTTTCTTAATTGACTAACGGGGTTTTATATTAATTTATCTTTAATTTAATTTCCTAAATCAATTGTATTCATACAATATTATATCCAGCATATTCTGAAGTTTCTTGACTTCCTTGTTCAAATAAGGCAGTAAACATACCTTAAAGATGTGCTGAGAGCAATTAAATATAGTTGAAATGTTTCAGGTTAGGAATCGCCAAAAAATTTGATCGTTTTTATCATGAATCTGCCGCAATTTAGTTCTAGTACTCCACCACTCCAACCTGTAGAAACTACGCGATATCCTTTTTATATAGTCCAATGATTCTTTGCAGTCTAATTTCTACAAGATTTATGAAATTCGGCTTCTTGCTTTCCATCTCTCTAATCATTCGGTCTTTCTTAGATTTGATGTTCCATCTTTTCAAGTTTAATTCACAAATGCTCAGTTCGAAGGTCTTAATAGTCATTTCTCTTTTATTTTATTAACTAAAGTCCTTATTTAATTTCTTAATTTTTTACAAATTTCTTATGCCTCTATACCCAGTCTTCCATCTCTCTCACCGATTATTAAGCGAGTATAATCAAAATGAGGAGATCGTTATAAAGAAATCAAAAATGCAATCAAATAAGATTATGTTCTAATAAAGTTTTACTTATGTTTTTTTAACTGTAGCTATTTCGAATTAATTTCATTTGTTACTAATCACTCAACTAATTAACTAATTAAACATGTATTATTCTGATAATTAAATTTTATAAACTTTTCCAAATCATTTCTATTTTAGGGCATCTTAGTAGTTGTAGCTGTAGCAGTCTTCGAGTTTCTTAATCAAAATTTCTTCGATATCTTCAAGGTATCTTCAGGGTATCTTCATGATATTTTCCTCAAAAATCAAAAAATGAAAATTAATGGAGTTTAACAATAATAACAATAACAATAACAATAGCAACAACAGTAATAACAATAATTAAATCAAAAATAGCTATAATTAAAGAGCACTTTTAAATACATGAGAATTTAAAAATTCTTAAAATCTCTGATTTTATTCTTCATTTTCATCATCACTTAAATTATCATCCTTAACATTGAGACTTTAAACTTGAAATTTATGAAAAATTTGATTTTTTGGTAAAAATCCCTGCTCTTTAATTATAGCTAATTTTGACTTAATTATTGTTATTACTGTTGTTGCTATTGTTATTGTTATTGTTATTATTGTTAAACTCCATTAATTTTCATTTTTTGATTTTTGAGGAAAATATCATGAAGATACCCTGAAGATACCTTGAAGATATCGAAGAAATTTTGATTAAGAAACTCGAAGACTGCTACAGCTACAACTACTAAGATGCCCTAAAATAGAAATGATTTGGAAAAGTTTATAAAATTTAATTATCAGAATAATACATGTTTAATTAGTTAATTAGTTGAGTGATTAGTAACAAATGAAATTAATTCGAAATAGCTACAGTTAAAAAAACATAAGTAAAACTTTATTAGAACATAATCTTATTTGATTGCATTTTTGATTTCTTTATAACGATCTCCTCATTTTGATTATACTCGCTTAATAGTAAAAAATGATGTCAGCTATTGTTTAAAAGACACTAAACTTTAATTAGATTTTTTATATTATTATGATTGGCTTAGATTATTGGGTATCTACGGGATAAATTTGTTAATTTCTTACTTTAATATTTATTATAGTCCATTATTGACTTTTGTTTGCATGTTGTAGATATATTCTCATTCTGCTTTTGATATATTGGCTGTCTTATTCTGGGCAATATCTATTCTCCCATGATGCCCACTTTTTGTTAATTCAATCTAATTAAATGCTTTTAAGTATTTTTTAATTACTGAATAAGAGTGACCTTAAATATTATAATTAAAGATAGATAAGGTAGAATTGATGAATTGATAAATAAACTGAACAATAAATGTTCTTTAGATAATTATACATGCTTAAAAACATAGTGCTTAAGTGTCAGAGCGATTTGGAGTCTGAATATTATTAATAATTCTCTCTTTTTTATCTGTTTTATCGTGCCTATTCTAGCATTTATCAACACTTGTGCAATCAAAATGATCTTTAAACAACCAGTAAATTGAGTTCCCACAACATTGCTGTCAACGAGCTGCCCATTGTTAGAATGGATTGCTTTAATTGCGAATTTTCAGATTATCATTATTGCGTTCCACTAGTGGTTTTCGCTGATTGGTAAAATCGTAATTGCTAGATTACAAACTCTTTGGAATTTTAATTAGTTAATTTTTAATTTCTTAACTATAATTAGACATTATTAATTAAATTATTTAAGAGTGATAAAAACTTTTTAAGTTATAAATGAAAATTATTAAAGCAGATTAGGATAAGTTTAATCATTAAATAAATTGGCTATGGGGAAGCATCCTCCCCCCCCTAATGTATACTTTTTATTTTGTAGTCTGATAGAGTTTTTAACGCTGAGTAATAGTACTGATGAACATGGTCTACGCGAGCAATAGTTTTTTAGCTATGACCTCTTATAAGTCAAAAAATCATATATAAAATCATAATAAAATTGATAAAAATTTTCAATTTTTCTTCAAATTTTTAATTTTTATAAAATTATCGATTTAAGTGAAAATAAGAAATTTAACAAAATATATAAATCTTATTTAATTATTATTAACAAAATTAAAAAATAAAAATTATTCTCTCATATTAAAATAATGCAAAAACAATGAGTTTAAATTTATTGTTAACAATTAAATAAGATTTATATATTTTGCTAAATTTCTTATTTTCACTTAAATCGATAATTTTATAAAAATAAAAAATTTGAAGAAAAATGGAAAATTTTTGTCAATTTTATTATGATTTTATATATGATTTTTTGACTTATAAGAGGTCATAGCTAAAAAACTATTGCTCGCGTAGACCATGTTTATCAGCTACTATTACTCAGCGTTAAAAACTCTATCAGACTACAAAATAAAAAGTATACATTAGGGGGGGGAGGATGCTTCCCCATAGCCAATAAATTTAATTTAAGGAAATTTATTTAAAAAAATTAATTAAATTAAATTAAATAAATTATTAAATTTAAACTGAATTAAAAGTAACATACCCTAAATACCCACCCAACTCGTCACAAATTAAAATTGACTTAAACAAAATTAAGTTACCTTCTATCCGGGCTACATCAATCATAGCCAAGGGTACTCATCTCGCTTAAAGCGAACAAACTCATCTACACGAAGCTGTTAAATTCGGGGACTGCTGCTAGAATTAATAAAAGAGAAAGATCATTCATTCTCGGAACATGATACAGCTTGAGCGAAGAGTCAAGCTCTTATCAAGCAGCCATAGGGCAAATCATCAATTTCCTTACAAGCTGGAAACTCAAGAACCAGCATTCACACCAATTACTTCAAAAAACCATGAAGATATTTAAGGAAGCAAACAAGTTGGCACTTTAACGAAACAACTCATTTTCAGACATATTAGATAACTCCTATTCAATAGGCTCGGACTCAGACCTATTTAGTAACCTCTAGAAGGGACTGCTTCAAAGATAGGTACCTTTCCGACCTACTGAAGTTCTGGCCGAAGATATAACAATGCCTATTATACTAGTGTGAACAAAGTGAATCCAACTACTCATGGCTTAACCCAGACAATTATGAAAAATAATAGAGAATTGATAAATTAAAATGAAATAGATTAAAAATAAAATGGAAACAATATATAGAGATGCTGGTGGAGCAGTTACACTATCGAAAATGTAAGTTACAAAAAATAAATTTTGCATTATTATTTATATAGGAGTAGTACCTGTTTAGTGTCTATGAAGGGTTGGATGAAAAATTCTAATCTTGTTTCTAATGACCAAAGTTTGATTGTGAATTGTTGTTGTTCATCAGTAAGTTTGATTGATTAGTTTTCATGACTAGGCTGTTCTATTAGTTACAATTCCAATTTTTTTATAGGTTTTCGATTAAATATTTTAATTTTGCATTTTAATTTATCAATTCTCTATTATTTTTCATAAATGCTCTAGAACAACTAGCTGAAAAAACACACACTCAACCTTCAACTCATTCAACATATCTTCCAGACACCTTTATGAAAGAAGTGGAAGAAACCAAGTAAACTTTTAACAATGAACAAGAAGAGGAGAAATAATCATCTTTGCTATATAAGTTATCTTAGCCATCAATAAGACCCTAGATAAAGAAACAACTCAAATAATTTGTCCCTTAAGGACCATCATTTGTCCTTTCCTTTAAACCCCAGAATTCTATACCTTCCATTGACATGAGTGAAGAAGAACTCAAGAGATACAAATAAAAACTTGGCACTAACTCATTTAAACAACTTGAAAAATATCAATTCTTCCTCAAAAATCTAGAAGCCAAGAAAAAGGTATTCTCTAGTATAGAAAACTCAAACGCATTCATCTCCTATAGGAGACAAGTTGAACATACTGCCAGCAGAAAAGTAGGTCGAAACCAAGAGACCCATATGAAAAACATAGTAGAAGAAATAGAAGTCTACGAAAAAGACAGCTACTAATCCAACCCAAACAAGGAAAACTGTAATGAACTCTAAACTGATTACATAAGGGTCCTAACCTATGTATGAACTCAGAAAAAAAACAAGACAAATAATTTGAAGGAGGAGAGGTAGAACTCGCTCCTGATAAACCAGCTAAAGATAACGATAACTCCAGCTGGTAGAGTTGTTCAAATCACTTTGAAGATAATAGTGATGACGACTGGGAGGACTACTTAGTAAGTCCTGCAAAAGAAAATCAAAGTTGGAAGAATTCGTCGTGTTGACGACTATAGAAAACAAAAAGAAACTCAGACACTAAAAAAATTATTTAGTATATTTAAGTTTTAGTTTGAATTAAATTAATTCGCTTATTGTTTAAAGATAACAATTTTCCTAATGCTTTATATTGAATTTTTTTAATTAATAATGAAGCATTTTATTATTAGTTAATTTTACTAAAAATATATTAATTTAACCTATCATTTTAATTAGACTTATTAGGACTATAAACCTTTTAATATATTCACTTAGGTTTTGATATTTCCGTAAAGATCATATCAAGTTCCCATTTAACTATTATAACTTTATCAATTTAGTATTAAACTAGAACCTGTTATAGTACTTGAATCTGCAAGCAGTAAATACCCGTACATTTGAACAGAATATTAGCCCAAAATATGGTAGGTACACATCTACAAAGTATAATAGAAAAGGTGAATAGTTCTAATTTCGATATCGAAGGCTACTGTCTGAATAAATGTAAGTAAATTTTTTACATGCATGAAACTCCTTAAGATTATCTTCGAAAAGTCGTTCCATAGAATGGAAAGGTATCGACAAGATAAACAGATTTCTCTCTTTAACATCTGGAGAGTGAAGTATATCTTGGAAAAATTAATAGGAATAAAAATAATGATAGTGTTGTGAAGCCTGTTCTTAAACTGATTAAATAAGTATGCATATAATATTAATTTTATACTATAAATAGTCTATAATAATAATAATTAAAGTAACAATTTATAAATGTTATAAAGAAATCTCAATTATAAAATTCATAATACATAGATAATAATAATAAATTTAGAATAGATCTAGAAATTATTGAAATGATCATAATTAAACATTCTCTTTAAATTAATGATGATTTTATTTTAAATAAATCTGTTATTTAATTTATATAAAATCTAAATTTCATTTTAACAAATGCAAAGATAGATATAAAGAAAATAATTATGCAATAATTTTTATTAACTTTTTAAGGATGTGAATAATAAGGAGATAAGAACTAAAATTAATTTAACACTATCAAGTATATTTCATTAAGATTATACCCATAAATATACATATTATATTATTGCACAATAAAATCTTGCCATCATTTAATTATTAGGTTTCAATAAGAATTAATAATGAAACTGAAAAAAAATTTAAAATACAGATTATTAATAACTAATTTATGATGTAAAGAAAGAAATTAAAAACAAATGCTAAATAAAAAGAAAGAATAAGATAATTGGTTTTAATATATTAATTTTATAGGAACTGAAACCCCACTATCCCAGCTATTTTGCATTTTTTTATAGTTTTTCCTTAGTAAATCAAATTCAGAACTGAAAAATATTTAATGCTTCCCAAGAAAACTTTTTCAGATATTCATCTCAATTCTACTAAAATGCTATTCCTTCGATTCAAAACCCCTTAAGTTTATAAATTTTAGTTTGTAGGGAATTTGCTAGGGGTTGAAGTTGTAAATTAAATGCAAGAGAAAATTTAAAAGCTATTGGGTCAATTAATGATGAAGAGTATATAAATTTATCGCTTAAAATACTATATGGATGTGATATAAACACCGAATTAATCTAACCAGTACTAAACTATAAGTTAATCAGACTTCTTTTAAAGTAAAGTCTATCTACTGTTCGCTTCCACTGCCTTATAGCTGTATACTTAGAGAAATAATAGCAAAGTTCTAAGTTTAAGAGGAGGTTAAAATTCCTATAAATGAATATTGACTATTTTATAAATGAAAAATTTGAAATATTGGCTCACTTCTTTTTAGACCAACAAACAAATATATTTCATTTCTCTTCAATGAGTTGAAGATTTATGCTATGTCTATAGCAAATATATATAAACAAAATGGTATAAATTACAAAGTTGTGTTTCGTATCAAGAGAGTGATTCATTTCATTCTTCCATTTTACAACAACAGCAACTTAAATTAAATTTATAATTAATTGCAGCGGGCTTAATAGGAAAATCTTAATTTTATACATCTGAAAAGGTTGTGTTTTCTATTTAATACTTTCATCTAGAAGTCTTGATATAAGAGACATAGTAAATTCAGGTATATGACTAGAAAGCCAAGGTGTAAAAAATGGCAATTCTTGGAGGTATTAGAGTATTCTGGTTTAGAAAAACTATTAAGACAGAGTAGTATCTAAAGTTCTTTGAGCAGCTGAGAGATAAGCACCCTTTATTAGAGATTATAATTTTTATTGATAATCTTCCTGTTCATAAGACAAAAGAAAAAAGGAAGAGTTATGAATAAGTTAAAATTACGACAGTGTTCTACATACCTTACAGTCTATGGTTTAATGGAATTTAGTTCTACTGGGGTATATATTAAAAGATAATTACAATCAAGAAACTGCTGCTAAACCAATTGATGCATGACCTGCCTATCGATATAGTAGACTAAATTATCAGTTCAGTTAAGAGAGTTAATAATTAATTGGCATAAAAGTATGTTAAAGAAGGGAGAGTGAATGTTTATAAATAAGTTTTAGAGTTAAGTTAATGAGTAAATAATTCGCATTTGAAATTTTTCTAGAGTGCTTGCATCTCTTATTTCTATTCTAATTGATGCTTCCCTCCTCAAATGTTTCTTATCTTGCTGTAAACTCCTTCATCTTTTTTATTTAACTGGTTACTGAATATTTGAATAAACTCTCTTACTAACTTCATACTTTGTCTGCGTCTTTCGCTCTCTGTGAAGTTTGATCTTATCCTTCATAAAATAGTGGCAGTATCAGATTTTTCTAAAGAATTAAGCTACAAATCTTGCTTGAAATATAAGGGTGCTTCTTCAGCTCTGATAGCCAGCTCTCACTTATCTTGATCCATTGTTTTTCCTTATCTCCTAAAGAGACGCTGTACCTTTTCTTATGAGATTCTTGAATAATTTCTTTCAAGTTGTCACATTTATTTGTTCAAGAATACTAAAAAAAAATGGTACTTTTTTTCAGATATTTTATTTGACAACTGCTTCTTAGCAGGCAAGAACTGCGAAACCTCTGGGTCATTCATAGCATCATCTTCTAAGTTAGTCACTTAGATTTCTGGATAGTTTAGAATCTCTGCAAACTTTACATCTTAAGTTATAAATGCTTTCTTTTCTTCGCAGAGAATCGCTCTTATAAATGAAATTTAGTAACTTCTATCGTTAACAGTAAAATACCAATTACATAATAAAAAAGAGTTACTATGAGCTCATTACCTTACTGCACGAGATAGCAATGCAAATTCTCCATGCTTATAAATTTAAAATAAATTATTGTGCCTGCACTCTTTTCATTGCATTATTCATCGAATCAACTATGATTACAGATCCAAGAAATGGTATTCAAATTTAAGTTTATTGATTTCAATTATATATCTCTGTAAAATTTACTCTTAAATATAGGTATCCTATATGAAGTCAACATCTAATAAGGATTTGGAGAAAGTCTTGAGAATTGGTTTCAAGCTTGAGAGATTGATAAAAATTCTACTGTCAAAGTCCATATTTTAAAATTAAAAATGGTGTGTAGTTAGTTAGATTCATCTTTTATTATGCTAGTACTTAATTAGGAGCACCCTAAATTTAATCACACATAGCAAAATAAGTCCTAAAACAGTACGTACTTAATTTAGTGCATATCTTAAATCTTTACGTGCTATAATCAAGTTATTATTGTTAGTTAAATTGGCTACTTTAGATCTAGATCGTATCTTAGCTCTAATTTTTGTTCTCTAATACTCTATAAACTTCCCTTGAAACTTGTAGGCTTGCAAAGCTCTAATATAAGCTCTCAGTTATGGAGATAGTTAATTATACTAAATTAAAATTTTATTATGAGAGCTAAAGTTTTTTGAAAAACAACAGCAATTCCATCAAACTAAATGACACTTACCTTTGGCAGCAATAAAAAGTTTGATAGCTGTGAGATGAACTCTCTTAAGGAACTATCAGAGCTATCATTCGAAGTCTCTGTTATTTAATTATAAATTAATTATAAAAATAAATGGCAAATAAGTGTTTGGGAGACTGAGAGTAGGAAAAAGTTTTAAATGAACATTCTGTGCAAGCAGAGGAAATTTATGTATATTTTGGTGATAAGTGTGAAAGAGATATCATTCATAAATCTTACTTGTATAAGAAAATTAAGGTAAAAAAGTATGCTAAGCCTAAAATATTCTTAAGACATGAAAAATTTGATGAAATATATGAATACCTTGAATGCACACAAATAAGAGATAGAAAGAGGAATCTTTTAAAAGCCCACAAAATAGGATATAGATGTTGAAGATAGAAACTCACAACTAAATTTACTCGACAAAAGAAAAGCAAGATTGCCTCTTTAGGTTGCAGAGCTTTAATAAGGAAGCGAATTAAAAAATGCGAGGAATGCACGCAACTTCTTAGCATCTTTCACTAAAATCATGATTAAAGTATAATATAAAAATTCCAGTACTTGCATAGATTGATTTATACTTCGCTCTAAAGCTACCTAATTCTAGAAGTCTCCTACGACAAGAAAGTTTTTAAGGATCATCAGTATGCTTAAAAAATTTACTCTTTCAACTATCTTCTTAGTGATGACAATTAAAAAATTGTCTTTACTTATGTGTATTAAGTATTCATTCAGGCAAAGTTTAAGGAGGGGAAAAATTTATTAAAGCTAGTTTCTGTTCTTATTGCCAAAGATCATGTAGCTTTGAGACTACCACTCTTTGAAATGACAAATAGATTTCATAAATGATAAATGAAATCATAGATAACTTAGATTAACAGCAGCCTAAGCATACAAGGTATCAAAGAGATTCATAAGTTATGCCTTGCTCACAAGATCACAAATCTTAGAATATAATATTGAACTTTTCACTAGTAAGTGAAGCGATAATTGATTTCAACAAAGCTTTAAGAATGGAATTATCAAGGCTTGGAAGTGTTTTGGTGACTCAGGCTATAATCCAGAAAAAAGAAAGACTATAGAGAGATTGATACTTATAGTGAGATGTGTGTTTATTAGTAGCAATATTTAGAGAATGCGATATGCCTCAATAATTACTACTCTGCAAGGTGCGAAAATGATGCAAAGCAAACAAAAAATAATTTATTGACAATCTCAAATTTATTATTAATATCACAGTTTTAAGATTATTCACAGTCTAAGAAACTATTTATGTTCATAAGAATGAAAGAAATTGATCTATATACAGAGGGATTAATTCTCTAAAGTGAAGTTAGGAATAAATATCAAGATAGTTATATTGATAAAAAATATTGTTAATAAAATATAAAGATTGAGTTTATTACATATTTTCATAATAAAAAATTTATGACAAAAAAAGTGAAAATTGCATTCAGTTTTCTGATTTCCTCAGCTGGTATCGCACACTTTTTGTCAGTTTGGAAGGAAATAAAACTGATTTCCGAGACTTCTCATTTCCACACTATTTTTAATTACAAGGTGTTGATTAGAATGCACCATTAAAACTGACATATCCATCAAGCATGACATTGAACGAGGTCCAGGAAATCTTTTTGTTTCTCAAATGAGTGTTTTCGTAGTCTTAATAGCCTCGTACCAAATGTCATATATTCCTATTTTATTGTAAACGGGCGTGGGAGTTTGATGTAATAATTAAACCTTTTGGATTTCTGAACTAGCAAATCTCAAGATGAAGCTCATTCCATGTCTTATTCAGATAAATGAACAAATTCAAAATATTCTACAAAGCATAAATATTAAGAAATTTATAAAAAATTTTATTTAATTTAAAGATTCTCGTGAATTATTTGTATTTTTTTAATTCTTAATTGCATAAAATTTTAAATACTCATTTTTTTAAATTTCATATTTATTTTTTATATAAAACCCCAAGAGTATTTTTTTGAATTAAGTTGAATTTGAATTTGAAATAAATACTATATTTTTATTATTATAAATAGTTGGTAGCTTTATGTAAAATTATAGTAGTACTTAATAATATATATATATATATATATATAGGGGGTCTTCAAAAATCAAAAAGCTACCAACTTTTGAGGCCTGATCTAATTAAATTTTATTTTAGTATATTAACCCCTAATTATTATAATATATACGCCCCAGTCCATACAAAGATGCTGAGCCCAAATAACAGAGTATCTCACAAGACCATTTCCTTCCTATAGTCGCCATCGGTGAAGTTGGACCCCTAGCTCCTCACTCCAATCCTCCGCGCCGCCCTCGAGACCTCCCACATCCCAGACACCGCCAACTTCGGGACGCGACTTAGGTGTCTGCTGGACAACCTATCCTTTGTCCTCTGATCATACAAAGAGATTAACGACATGGTCCAAACCATCTTTGGCAGGAATGGAACCACTTTTTACAAGGAGATGGTAGATCGCAGTATTCAGCTCCATCTATCAGTCCGCAAGCTGGACTTTCACAACGACATAGCCTTCTTTAAGGAGATGAAGGGAGACTTGACTAGAGAGGCAACTGTGAGAGAACAACGGGAAGACACAACGATGGAGACGCGCCCAAGGTCAGAGGTGGGGGCCCTCCCTAATAGATACTTGACAAAACCCCAACCGCCATTGAGGATTTTCACGATGGACCAGACAATGAGGCCTTCAAACATTGAAGATCAGGAGCGGACGCCCTCAGAGGGAAAAGGCCAAGAATGTGCAGATTCTTAGTCTAATACTTCATCAGTGGGCTGCCTGTTCTCTGAGCTCCATTGGTAGCTCAACGAATGATTAGAGAAAATAAAACAACCTAAGAAATAACGAATTAATCCCTAACGGTCATTCATCTAATAACCTAATAACTAACAAATCTTTAAAAAGCCAAGCAAAAGGCCAACTGATAAAGACCTCAAGGAGATGTTCATAAGAGTCCCCCTTGGACAGCGACGCCAACACCCTCACGGATTTCCCATGGTGCTATTAGTAATTCATTTAGAGATTTCCTCTAATCTAGAGAAGGAATACTGATTAGCGCTGAACGCTTTTTCCCCACAAGGTCAAGCAGGCCTGCCATCTTGAGCCACTCAGGAAGAAGGACGTTATAGGCACCACTGATAACTATAATTTTTAACGCCTAATCAAAACCCCAAAACCCCTTAGTGAGGTTTATAAGTGCTTTGATTTGTAGGGTATAGTTGGGGTCTTATTGGGGTTAGTAGAGAAATTAGGCCAATTTGCAAAATGAGAAATAGAAATTAGCGAAATCTAGGGTCTATTTATGATGAGTAATATTTAGATTTACTGCTTAAGCTTAGGTATGGTACAAGTATTAATATAGACTAAGTCAAACCAGTGTAGAATTATACAGCCATAGCAAGACTCCTACACAAGAGTGCCCAAACTGTTAGCCATCATTGCTTGTTAGCTGTTTAACATTATAACTCAGGCTCTTGAAAACATCCTGCAAGAAATAAAAGTTCTCACAGGTCCATATTGACTATCTCTGTGACTCTAAGACATTAAAGTATTAGGCTCACTTTCCTCTTGACTAAAGAGCTATCATGTTTCATCGCAAGTTTCCAGACATGCGTATCTCTCCTTAGACTATAGCCAATATTTATAGACGAAACGGTATTACTTTCAAGACTGTCAACAGAGTTAAGAGAGTGATTGATTTTACAGTGCCATTTTATAGTAATAATTTAAACTATATATATGATTAAATGCAGAGAGCTATTGATAATAACATCAAGTTCATACATGCAGATGAAGCTGTGTTTACGTTCAACACTTTTATTAATAAGTCAAGGTACAAGAAGTATGATAACATAGAAGTTTATGACTAAAAAGTAAAGGTAGTCACTCATGCAATTTTAGCTGGTATAAGTGAAGATTCAGGCTTAGAGAGTTATGTGATTCACCCTCGCTCTATTAGGCGAGAGTAGTATATAGAGTTCCTACATAAGCTCAGAGAGAAGTATAGCAACCAAGAGATCATCCTGTTTGTTGATAACCTATCAGTTCATAAGACTAAGGAGTCTAAGAAAGCTTATGAAGACCTAAACATAACCACTGTATACAACGTTCCTTACAGCCCTTAATTTAATGGAATAGAATTCTACTGGAGTTAAATAAAGACTCACTACAAGAAGCTTCTGCTGTATCATCTTATGCACGACTTGCCCATCGATACAGTAGACTTGATTCAAAGCAGCTGTAAGAGAGTGAGCGTAGATAAGACAAAAATTTGTGCGAGAAAGGGAAGAATGAATGTTTATAAATAAGTTTTAGATTTAAACGAATGAATATATTCACATATTAAACTGGCCCATAAATGGGTTTGGCTTCTCCTTCTTCTCCTCTTCTTATGGCTTGCTTGGGCCCATATTTCTTCTCTTTGTGCCAGCTCCTGCATCTATGTTCATTTCATCTGGCTTTTAAACATCTTTATAAAGCTCTTGCTCACTTCATGAAATTTCTGTGACTTTCTCTCTCTATGAACCTTAGCAGGCTCTTTCATAAGATATATACCAGTGCCAGATTTTCCTACAAAGTTATATGTCAAAGCTTACTTGAAAGATAAGGATGCTTCCTAAGTTCCTCAAGCCAAGCTGAGCTTATTAGAATGCCTTGCTTCTTCTAGTCTTCAGGAGAAATAGAATATCGTTTCTTATGTGCTTATTCAATAATTTCTCTGAGATAATCCTCTTTTATTGTACCAAAGAACACCAAAGAAGAAGTTCCTCTCTGGGAGTTTATTAGAGAGTTGTTTCTTGGTAGGAAGGTAAACTACCACTTCTTCATCTTACATGGTATCCTAATAAAGATTAGTGACTGAAATTTCAGGGTAGTTGGGAATTTCGATTAGTTTAATCTCTTTATTTTTAAAAGCTTACTTCTCCTTACAAAGTATTGCTTTCAAGAATGAAATTTTGGTACCTTCCATCGTAGGAAGGAATAAACCAACTGTATAATATGTTAATAGTCATCAAGTTATCTTACCATGTAAAGTTAGGTATCGATAGAGATCTTCCTTACTTCTGAATCTTGATATCATTTCTTGAGCCTCGACTCTTTTCATTTGATCATTGAGTGATTCCATCTTTGTTCCTCTCCCTATTAATGAATTTCAAATTATAACTTATAGACTTCTGGATCCTTTTGTTTAAAATCTTACTATTAAATATGGGCATCTTATAGGAGGTCAACCCTGCAAAGATACGTGGAGAAAGTTTGCAGAAGCTGTAACAAACTTCAGATATGGAGCTCCATTTTTATCAATTTAGTTCCATTAAATTAGTACTAAATTTGTTTAATTATAATTAGTACTGGTACTAATTCGGTTTAATTTTAATTGGTACCAATTTAATAGTAACAAAACTTAATTAGTACCTACTTTTGAACTAATGAGGTTTTAATGGAAAAGTTCCAAAATGGTTCAAAACCTAATTGGTACCAGTACCAACCTGAATTTTTTCTAAGTTGGTACCAAAGTTAAAAATATTAAGCATGAATTTAGAAAATTTATAGTTATAAACTTAGTATAAATATGATGTCTAACGCCTAAGAATCACCCATTGTTGTTGCAGTACCAACTCCTATACAAAGTTACTATAACTAGAGAGGTTATTAGAGCTTTATAATAGAAATTTAAATTTGAATTTAAATATGGCGGCTAACTTAAATCGCAAAGCAGTCTCTCTTGGCAGTGGATAATCTTAGCTAAACTTTGTATAAACTAAGAAGCCAGAGATCATATACATTGAAAAGGAGCCAGAGCTTAAAGCTCTTGAGTTTTAATCAGAGGTGTTTGTTCTAGAAATAAATATCAGGAAGCAGAGAGCAGAGATAAGTATTTAAACTCTAATCAAAGATGTTGAGGAGTTAAAAGAACATCTCCCACTAGAAAAGATTAAAGAATTCTAATGTGATGAATGCTAAAATTTCTTCTCAACTGATTCGAGCTTGAAGAGGCACATCAAAGAGATGCTCTCTGGGAGAGCTAAGATATATTTTAAGCACGAAAAGGTCGATGGCAGGTATTAGTGCACGACTTGCATGATCTTACACTCACTCAGCTAAAGTTAAAAGACACATGCAAAAACATCATTTAAGTGAGTTTTTAATGCAAGATAAAGAAACATAAAAACTTATACCAGCCAAGAGAAAGTCCAATACTGTAGAGTCTTAAAGAGAGCAGGAAGAGAGACTTAAGAAGCAGAAACGTTTTGAGTCAATGAACCAACCAGCTAATGAATTATATATAGCATGCTTGTAAGAGAGAGATATGTATATACCTGCATTAAATGCAGTAGATCTCAGTTTTTGCATTGACAACTATTTACATATTGATGTGCCTAACAAGGCAAAACTCATAGTAGTTGATGAGTATGCTTATAAAGTATATCCTTTCAAATATCTTATTAGGAACGAGCAGTATCAAAATGAGTTTGCCAATGAATACATAATACTAAGAGAGCCTCATAAAAGGTAATGCAAGAACTTGCTTAAACTCGATAGAGTTATTCTTGGACATGGTTTTATTGCACTACGACTCAAGAAATTTGAAATGACTCTAAGAGATTATCTCTACCATAATAGATACCCAGATGACTTGAATGAGATACTCACGGAAATGACCAAGGGTGTGAAAGAGCTGCATGATCTAGGGTATGTTCATAGAGATTTGAAGCCAGAAAATGTAATGCTAAATCTCTGTCCTTTAGAAATAGTAGTCATTGATTTCAATAGAGCAATAAGGTAAGAAATAGTGACTTTAGCTAAAGTGCTAGGCACACCTGGGTACTTCCCAATAAGAGAGAAGTGGACTAATGGCTCTGTTTAGTGGGATGTCTGGGCGGTAGCAGCAATTATTTTAGAGTGCGATATGGAAAGTATGTCGTACTTCGGAACAAAGCAAGAAAAGTAATCAATAAGCATGGCTGTTAAACATATAAAGCAAGAAGATGTATGCACTTAGATCAAGAAAATGGTTGAGATGATCATAGTAAGAGCTCCAGCATATCCAAGATCATCATTAGAAGATATACTTGAAACATTAAAGAGAGCTAAGTTCAAGAGATACCACAAAGATAAGCAGATAAAATTTGTTTGAATTAAGCACATTAATACTCATTAAATATTCATTAAATTCACATAAAACTTGCGTTTTCTCTACTAACCCCAATAAGACCCCAACTATACCCTACAAATCAAAGCACTTATAAACCTCACTAAGGGGTTTTGGGGTTTTGAATGTCGGCATGGGCTTGCTCACCGGCTCCTTCGCCTATTCTTTCGTCGCCCTCGCCACCTGAGACCCTAGGAGGCCTGATTAGGGGTAAGTTCATTGACTTATTACCATTGGGGAATCATCAATTAATTAATTAAATATATTTATATTTTGTAAATTATAGAGAAAAAGAAAATTGAGCGCAACTCCGCCAGGGCGTGTGCAGTGTGCCCCGAGGACCCAAATTCCTCCTAGTTTTGAAAGAGCTACAAAATGACCTTAAGTTGGCCCCTCTAGCTCAACATTTCCTAAAAACTCGAAGGCAAAAAAGTCTGGGAGATTTTGTAAGTTTACAAATTTGATCGTTTAATAGTTTAAATTAAGGGTTTTATTATCGTTTAAACAGCTGCCCTATTTTAATTAATTAAGATTAAAACTATAAAACTTAAATTCGATTATAGAAAAATGGAGTGCTCCCAATGCACCAGACCTTAGCAGGAAGACCCACACCAGAATCGCTAAGATCGTCTCTTGCTATGATAGGGTCAGGACCAAGCAGTACATCCCTCCCTTTGACAGCATTGTGGACGAGGTCGAGGCCGCCCCTGAGGGTCTCGAGGAGGTCAAGGTGGCTTGGCATTGGTTCCTCAGTGTATCTCCCGCTTACAAGTAAAGGCTTCTGCAGAGATCCCTAAGTCATAGCTCCATAAGGGAGGTCTGGCCACTAGCCTGCATACACGACAGAGACACAACTTCCTGATCAGGGATGGGACGAACAGCTTCTTGGAACTGGGATGGTTCTGTTAAAATAGATTTGAAGAAATAAATTATAACTTTCCACCCACTTTTGCAAATCCCCTAATGGGGTTTCACTTTTCCAGTTATTAAATTTATTTAAAGTTCATTTATTAATTTATCATACTCACGATTCCTTAAAAAATTACTCTTGGAGTTTTATTTATTTTAATTTTTAATAATTAAATTATTATAATTCATGATTTTATTAGGCGAGCAAAAATCTTTAATAAATTCTTGACATTTTAAATTAATCTCTTACGAATATTATAAAACTATAAAAATATTATAATTTAATTATTTCATACAAGTAGTGAGTGGTATATGTATTTTAATTTAATGCATTTTTTTCATTTATCATTATTTATCATTATTAATAATATTGCTCTATAATTAATTGTAAAATTATTATACTATAGATTTTGAATTATTAAATATCAAAACTATTAATATTTGATTTTATTGATAAAAAAATATTGGATAAATCTATATAAGTTGTTAGATTTACAATCAATATAATAATTTTATCTAAATAAAATATAGTAAATAAAATATAGTAAAACAGGTAGTATGAAAAATTCTTAAAACACATTATTTATAAACAATTACTACAATATTAATATATATATATTAAATAATATGCAACAATCAATATTTATTTTATTCATAAATCCTTGATAGATAATCATCTTTATTTTCCTTCACTTGAACTAAGTGCTTTTAATTTCATCATTGCTGCTAATATACCATCAATCACTAACTATTCTTCTTTTATTTATATTCATGTGATGTTTAAAGCGCAAAATATTTGCTTTCTATTGATTTATTGTTATAAAATATGTATAAACTCTCCTTTTTTTTTCCATAATTAATAAGGTTTATATTAGTGTTGTATTTAGAGTTAATTGAAGAAATGTCTGTATCAGGTATTGCAATTGGTTTTTCCTTTTTGTCTCTCTCTCTGATAGGCATCTCTAGCAACAGGCTTGAAACCAACTTGCCGTTATTATTAAATAAATATTGGGTTGCTTTTACTGTGAATTGTTTCAAGTCCAGTCATAGTATTATCGCCATTTGGTTAAAACTTGGCAGTTAGACTTCAGCATTTTATGATTTTCAGTATTGCAAAAATAATGAAGGAAGTATTAAATCGTATGAATAGGGACGACCTGATTTGGTAGGGGCTACCTTAAAACTTTAAATATCTTATTCAGACATCTGCTCATTAGGACCATAAAGTAGATCATCATTGTATCTCATAGAGTCTTTAAACTTCCCAAGAATTAATATTTTTCTAAATAATACAAATTAATCATAAAAAATTCATTTATTAAATTTATTTTTCTCAGGCAGCTAAAAAAATCCAGTCCTTTGTTCTGGCTAAATATATTGATTGATGAACAATAAAGAGATGAACAGTTAAATGGCAATAGCGCTATATCAACACATGTTATTATATTTATTTAAGTACCTTTTATGTTTATAATATTAGCCCTCTTTGTTCAAATACAATATATTCTGCGGCTTGATCCTTCTACTACATCATGATGGGCAGTCACTGCTTTAAAATTACTATTTAAGTATTTGATATATCTCAGTGCAACCTAGAGGCACTGTAGTCTCCATTAATGGCAATTTGGAAAATAATTTTAGTCTGATTAATTTAATTAAAAATTAGATATTATCTCCCCTATAATTTGATAACATATTGAATCCTGTATGTTGGACTATATATACTAAATTAGATTAGACTATACTTATTAAATTAAAGGCTTTCAATTGTATATAAAATTAATGAATATAATAACTTATATTTAATTTGAGCAACCTCCTTTTTCATAAATTATTATCATCTTAATTTCTCAGAATAGATATCCAAACTATAAGCTAAAATATATAATTAGGTAAGAAGATGAATAACTTAAGGTTAATTGTTATCTGTATAGTCATTATTTATGAACGTCAGTAAACCAATATTATAAATATATTAAATAAGGTGGATTTGCTCGGTAAATAAAAATAAATCTTGAAATTAAATCAGTGTCTTTTTATTAACTAATATTTTATATATTAATTAATTCAATTGATAGAAAATATTAATAATTTAATTACTTTAAATTATGATTTGACTAAAATGTTAATGTTGTTGTTGAGATTAATTATTTTAAAGAATTACTATAGATAAATTACACTTAATCGTTAAATTTAAACTCGCAACATTCCTAGTTTTATTAAAATATTAACCATTATTCTTTTAATAAATTTTTAATACAATTATGACCTCCTATCTTTCAATTTTGACTAAAAATATCAAAAGAAATAATAGAAAGAAAAGCCTAAATTAATTATTACCTAAATAAAATTCACATAATTAAATCATTATAATAATAAGATCATTTAATTTAAATATATAACTGAATTTTATAAGACCATGATTGAAACTATGTATACCAACTAATATTAAAGGAACAAAATCATATGTCTAGCTATTTATAAACTAAAAAATATGATTTGAAAAATTTAAAACTGTATGAGCACTCGTTGAGGTAATTGAATGAGAAGACAAATCTTAACATTATTTTTATGAAAATTACATAATTGTCATGACTCAATAAATATAGTAATAATTATGCAATCAAATTGAGATCTCTGGCGTCCCCGATCTTTTATATTTGTAATAATTTAAGAGTCATGAACTTTTACTGATAATATAATTAAGTTTCTAAGTGGATCTTGTAATAGTAAGTTTAACTCAAGTTGTTTAGAATTAATTTGAGTTGTTTGGTTTTATTTTTTCTACGTTGATTTCTTCCTTCTGCATTTCTTTGTGACCCCTCCTTAATTTTCTTCAATTTGTGGTTTTTATTTGGTTTACTTAATATTTGCTTTTATAAATTTTATTGTTTGACTCCATAATTATATTCGAAGGATTCTTTGGTTTCATGTTCTAGTATTAAATTTCTACATTTTCCTCTGTTTAGATATATTGCCGATTTCTATTGAGAGTTCTGAGGTTTATAAGATCTTGATGATGAAGTTGAATTTCTATAATATTTTATAGGTTAGGTATAGCCTTTAATGTATATGGTGATAAATTTTGTAATTTTGAGCAACTTATCATCTCACAATTGAGTTCATTTAAAATTGTTAAAAATTAATTTCTTATAAACTTTACGTCATCTTATAGACTATTTTTAAACAAGAGTATATGTTAATATGATGTTTTTTTTCTTCTGATTAGTTACTGTTATGATACATAGTAGGAATTTCAAAGTATACTGCTCAGTAACTTGTTAATTTACTTCTTTAATTCAAGACGGACAGTAAAATTCTTTGGCTCTACTGGTTCTTTCATGGTGTGAACTCTACATTCAATCATCAACATATTAATTCCTAAAAGGGAGTAAAGATGGGACACTACAGGCTTGTGCATCATTGATAATAAATGGGAGTACTGAATGACTATTGTTTCTCAATTAGGATATTTCCTTGTTTTAGATTGGTTCTTAATTAAACTATTTATTAGTTATGGAATTTTTAATTGCTGGTACTACTGCAAGTTGATGCTCAAAAATTGTAACGGAATTGTGTGTCTTTCTTTAATAATAAATGATTTTAAGATAACACATTAAAACTGCAAATGTTTTTGTTTTATAAATTATGAATGTAATTGTATCTTTTCATACTTAGTAGCAAACATATTTTCTTATTTACTATAATAGATGTTAAAGATATTAACCCTGTGGTGAGTTTTGTAAAAGTCAGCACATTTGGAGTCTCTTTTTGAATTACTATCATCCTCCAAGAAAGTAGAACTAACATCTGGCCAATCTCAGTCCAAACTTGTTTATGGTATCAGAGCATCTTACATATCTAAGGTGATAGAAAAGGAGTGTTCATTGGGTTATTATTAATTACGTCTAATGGCATGGGTTTTTGGAGATTTTAATTAAATGATTATTTCGAGTATTCAATATCAATACCTTCTGTGAAGTTCGGTTTTGGTATTTTCTAAAAACATTTATGATTGAATGAATCGAAAACATCCTAAAATTTTAATTCAAAACTTTTTCAAGATCCTGGAAGTAGTCCTAGGAATTAAATTAGATAACCTTGTAAATATACTCTATACATCTCAATAGTTAATATTTATTATTAATAATGCATAAATTACTTATAAATCAACATAGACACGCCTTTTTAAGAAAATCCTTAAAAATCTGGATAAATAAATTTCCAACTTAAGAAGTAACTACAGGAAGAGACAGGGCATTTATAAGTATAAGTCTCTAAAATAAGCCCTTATAAATTTTTATCGTGACTCAGTGATCATGTCAATTCATGACAATTTATTTTCATTTTTATTAGCTTTTATTGTTATAAAATATATATCTAATTTAGTATTAGTAAATAACTTAGAGTGTAGTTAAAGATAGTCTAAAATGCGTTGAGTAATAACCATATATAATAAGTGTAGGTGTAATCATCAGATTATTGAGACTCTTAGCAAACATGCTGTTCGCCAATCTACTCATTCTTATGCTTTTGTATTTTCTTTCCCCTACTATTCTTTCTTGTTATCTCCTTGGAATTTCAGTTGCTCATCTTTCTATCTGTTATCCTTTATTTTATTCTTTTTTGGGCCCTCCCCTATTTGAGAATTTTTATTCTACTGGATTCTATTGGGTAGTTTCATTGAAGAGGTAGCCTTAAATTTCGAAGATGTCTCCTACCAGTTCACTCAATCAATCTTCGTAGTCCTCGTTCTCATTCTATATGGGCTCTTATGTCAGCTCACATGACCATGCAGTCCCCATTAATCTAATTTTGTGTTGAAGATCATTGAGCCAGAGCATAGGACTTCATTTGCTTGTTGCCATGTTAGTATATTCCTCCATTTAATACAAAAGGATTAAATTATTGTAGAAATTGGAAGAATAACTTTAATTAAATTAACTATTCAGTAAATTGTTGGCAGTTAAAATTGTCCAATTTAAAGGATCTTGGGCTCATTCGGAAGAGTATTCAAAATTAGCTGGACTTTACCATTGGTGGTACTATTTTATCGCATCCCTGGACCGAGATAACTTTAGTTTAATGTGAGGGTATAATTACATGAATCTAGAGGGTTTAATAAAACTAAAGTTATCTCACTCCAGGGATGCGAAAAAATAGTACCGCCAATAGTAAACTCCAGATAATTTTAAATTCTCGTCCGAATGAGCCTAAGAAAGTTTTAATTGGACAACTTTAACTGCCAACAATTTAATGAATAATTAATTTAATAAAAATTATTCTCCCAATTTCCAATGTATTTCTACAATATTAGTAATTTAATATTTTAAAATATAGTATATCAAACTATACCCTCCAAAAATCTTTGATTTTGCTATATTTTTGATAAAATTAACTAGTAACATTTTATAATTAATATTTATTGATTATTAGATTAATGCAAAGATCTATTAAAAACAGACAAATGTTATAATAAAGTCAATGTATCTTTACCACGAAATATATATATATATTAATTTTCTAAAATATTTACTGAAGTATACTATCACTGATATATATATATATATATAAAAGTTAGAAATGATTTCTGCTTTTAAACAAATTTTATTAAGCGAATAGCTCTAAGAATATTGCCATTAATGCCTACAATTCTTTATTATTAATCTTAATTTTTATTGTTTTCCCTTATTTTCATTATGCTCCTTTGCGAAACTATTTTTACTTCTTATTGAGGTAATTAGCTGCTCAATTTAGTTTTAAAATTCTTAAGATTATGCTTTAAGAAACTTGTCAAAAGTTGATTGTTTATGGGTTAAGACATCAATATTTTCTTCGTTTTATTATAGGTTCAAATTATATAGTTTAATTTATTCTATGTAATTTTATTGTGAGCTTTTCTTTCTTTATTACAATTATAAATTTAAAAATCATATAAATTTATAAAAATAGTTTTATCAAGTAATTGATTTATTTAATTTTATAATGATACTGACTATTAAGGTCTTAACGAAATTTATAGTACTTACCAGTCACTTACTTTTTAATAACATATTCATTTTTAAAGAAAGTATGTTACTAGCATTTTTATCTCTTTTCTTCTTATTAGATCAAGCCAATTTTAAAATTAATAATTTTTTCATTATCTAGCAGCATGAAACTAAGTACTCAATAATTGCTTTCTTGAACTTTTATTTCTCGTAATATTTAGCTAACCATGATGCAAAATACGGAAGTCAACAGTGATAAAAACAGTGAGAACGAGAACTCTTTGCTTAAAGAAAGCAATAGTTTGAATTTCTAGGAGTAATCCAAGAAATTCAAATTCAATTAAATCATAATCTCAAAATCATGGGCTTTTTGGTAGATTTTCTTTGTATTATAATAGTATTTAGGTACATTAATTGTTTTTGCTAGTATTGCTGTAATACGTTCAGTCATTAATTCATTTAATAGCGTCAATTAAAAAATCATAAATATATTTTTTTATATTAGTTTTTTAACACATATTTTAATTAAATGCACATTTTTTAAATAACTGTTCTTTGCTTCATTATATGAATTTTAATATAATTTATTAGAACGCCATTCTTGTATCCTCTGTTTTCGGTTTTCATGTATTCTTGTTATATAAATGACTGAAGTTTTAACGTTAAGATAATTAAAAAAAATAAATTATAATATACAATAATTTTTAATAGTAATTTTTTTATTTATCATGGAAAATGTAGCTTTATTTAAATTAGTTATATCTGCGCTCTCATTGAATTAAGTTTGGGGAACTTTACTTGATTTTAAGATTGGTCAATTTACTTACTTGCTAATTTATTTTGAGTAAAGCTATAGCATATATATTTTCTAAGCTTCAATAACTTCTGCTAATATTCTTGAGTTTATTTAATAAAATTCTAAAAATAACTATGAAAAAACTCAATAATAATCCTTACTCTTTGCTGAGTTAAAGTCCTTCGGATTAGAATAAGTCCCTATTTATTTCCAGTATAGGGTAAATATTATAGACTATATATTTAAATATCTTC
Organism: Oxytricha trifallax; assembly: GCA_000711775.1. Classification (NCBI taxonomy): domain Eukaryota; phylum Ciliophora; class Spirotrichea; order Sporadotrichida; family Oxytrichidae; genus Oxytricha; species Oxytricha trifallax. The sequence goes on from ARYC01017342.1 coordinate 80,295, forward strand.
TAAACCAAATCCTAAGAATCTTTTAATCATGAGTATCAATTATTGATTATATTCTAAGATGTTGTTAACCTTTATTCAATTAACTTGGTATGAATCTTAATTAAGCTTTTGAGTGTTTCTTGAAATAAAGTTAGTAAAAGTATTTTGAAAATACCAAGCTGTCTTGAGTACCACGAAGACAAGACAAGGCGCGTCTAAATTCAAATATTTGAAGCTTAACTTGCTAAGCATATCAAAAAACACCCAAAAATGCATGAAAAAATGTTTTGACTGAGTAGGCAAATTAGGGCTGTCTTTGAACTGCAAAATATCGAAACCAAATAACTCTTACCAATACTTTTGAGATGAAAGAATTTTCAGTGGTAAGCTCATTCACTTTATACTTTTGTGTGGAAAATATTTTTCTAGTTTCCTCTTGTTTTGCAGATTATAATTGTTTGAGCTTCATTAGAAGACTTTAAAATGTTCATTCTATAATACTCATTTATTTTACGATAAATTATTTTAATAAAATTTGAGATGTTTAGTAAAATAGTAGTCATTATCATGTTGTAGTAGAAAAGAATAAGTAAACTCTGCAAGCATCTCCTCAAAAATAAGTAATGTATTTCTTCAAAATTTGTGAATAATATGCATTTTAAATTAAAAGATTTTAGCATGTAGACTTATAGTTAAAAAAATATTTTATTTAATAAAAAAAGATAAATAATGGTAAAATAGCACGATTAAGATAAGTAAATTCAAAAAATAAAATTTCATTAAAATAATGGAAATTGAATATAAAATATATTATATAGATGCTTAAGACTACAGGTTTTATTTTATGTCAGATTGTAGTATCAAAAAATATTTTGGAGAACTATACTATAATTAGAAAAAAAATTTGACTTTAAATTTTAATTTAATTATTTAATTCATATTATTGTTACAATTTAAAAACACTTTTATAATTTATAAGATTATCTATATATCCATGTTAAAGTAACAAATATTGATAAGAAATCTACAAAAGATATTATAATTATGAATGAGAAAAATTTATCGGATAAATTTAATATTGTAGGAATACATTCGATTTAGGAAAATGAATTTAAATTATATTAATTAAATATCAAAATCATGGCAGTTATTAAATCCATAGTGACTCAAAATTGAAAAATAAATGGATTCTACAGTAGATCCCGCAATTTTAACTGAACTTTATTATTGGCAACATTCCTGAATCATCCCAGGAAGCGAGATATTTTGATTTTGAGCTAACTCCCAAAAATAGTACAATAGGTTTTTCTCGCTTGGGCGATGAGATAAATTCATTATAGCAATAAAAACCACCTTCTCATTTTTAATGCGCTATCCAGAGAGTATAATATTGTTAGGGTTTAGAGACATTTTCCAAAAACATAACTGAAGGTAATTAATTTTAATTTTAATTCATTTTCCCAAATCAATTGTATTCCTACAATAATAAAAAATACAGTTAATTGATTAATAAAGTGCATCTTTGGTTTATTTTTATGTTAAACTTTTGAATATTGAATTATATTGAGCTCAATTATATCAAAAACATAAAAGAAGAGCAACTTTATAATTTTCTCAATTAAATATAATTAAATAAAATTAATTAATAAAAAAACTCTTAAAATTATATCAGACTTTATTAAATTTTTTCACTTTCTTGAAATTTATTTTAAGCACTTGATATATATTCCACACAATTGAAATTTATTTCATATACTTTTAGTAATTTTTTTAGCTTCTTTAAATTTATCTCAAACTTTGTAAGCCCTTGCGCATTTTTTTCCTTTTACGGAAATTTCCTGCTTAATTTATGAAAAAGATTTGAAAATTTATAAAATTTTTAATTTTATGTATTGAGTTGGGAAGTTTCTTGGTCTTTCAAGAAAGTTCACTTCTTGTTTACATTTAAATTTCAAGCAAGAAAACATTGCCCCCTAAACTTTAAATCATTAAATTACAATTTATTATAAGATGATTTGATTTTGATATTTTTTATTGAAATTTATATTAGTATAGGCCTTTTATGAATAATTCATTTTTATTTTATTATAAACTAAAATCTATTTCCATATATTATTTTCAATACATTTACTTTTGTTAAAAATTCTAGGAAAAATTGCTAATAAAAAATATTAAGTTTTGTTATCCCAAATAATTCATTTATCAAGTAAAAAACTAGTTAATATATTGTAGATGCATGAAATTAAGTCATTCAATATATAGGAACAATAATATTTTTTTAAACAGTGAATTTTTCAATTTTCTTTGTCTTAAGACAATCAGAAAACAAATTTGCAATTAATTAGGTTTCACTTGTTTCCATAAACTATCAAGAAAATTAAAAGTACTTAATAATAATTAGCTTAAAATATAAGTGATCAATTGTGATACAAAGTATAATAACTTGATAAAGTTAAAATTTAATTCTCAAAAAAAATTCTTAGAAATATGCATAATGAAAAATCATGAAATAAAACTACTTAGGATATCTGTTTTATGAATTAAAATACTCAGTAGTGAAAGACAGTCCTCTCCTAAACCGTTAAAAGAATGACGCTCTACTTCTTTATTTATGATATATATTTTTATTGCTAAAATACTTTACTATGATTATATTTTTGATTATAATTGTAATCCTAAACCATTATAAAAGTGGAAGCAGCAATTTAATAATTCTTAAAACTAAAAATTAAAATTTTTAGAATCTATTAATTGATAATTAACCGATACAGTAATTTCTTAAACTCTGAAAGGAAAGAAAAATAAAAACGACATGAAAACTCTTATATTTAAAGATAATAATTTAGAAATAAAAAATATAATCATAACGAATAAATTAAAAACTGAATCATTAAAAATTGATAGCTTTGTTTTTATTTTTAACAAATCAAAACATGTTAATATTTAAATAACTGATATAAATCATTAACTATACTTTCTTAAGAAAATATATTATTTCAATTTATAAATATAGCAAGTAAAATAATATATTAATATTATGAGACAAAATTATAATGACAATATTAAAAGAATTATTTTTAAAAAATTATAAAATAAATAATGTTTATTTTTCATATAAATTAAGATATATATAAATAAAGTTAAATAATTAGAAAAATAACCTACATTATAAAAAATAGCAATATTACATTACATCACAACACAACACAAAAAGTAACATAAATTGATTATTATAAATTTGTCGGAATCTGATGAATCAAATTATTTAATATTCGCTTATTTTTTATTTAAATTATGAGAATTTATACATTTACATTTTCTTGTTTTCAAAAAACTTTTTAATTCTGACTTTTAATTTTCGATTAACGTAGGTTCAATTAGTACTAGCCGAGCAGTGAACTCTATCAATCCTAGTTCTACTTTCACTCGTCAAAACCTTAAAAAATTTATATAAATTTTGGTAGTTTTCCATATCTTTCAATTTTCATCTTCTTATCTAACTAAACATTTATTTTTTAGCCAAATTTGTAAATAAATAATTATTGAGAAATATTTCTTAGATATTTCGAGTTCTACCTTGTGAATGAGTGAATATTTCTTTTATATGACTTCATAAATTATTTTTATTTTTATGTATATTTCTTTTATCTTTATCAGTATGTTCTTTTATTTTAATGTCATTTATCTTTATAAATTTTCATTTTTTATTTAGTCATTTTTAAATGCACAAATATTCTTTTATTATATTTTAAATGCTTTATCCTACTGTTAAATTGGATATTTATTTATTTTTATTTAATTATATATCATTATTCTCAATAATCATATAAATAACTAACTTATTTTTATTGTTATCAATACTGCAATAATAGATTTTAGATTTAAATTTGAATTTAGAGTATATAAAAATAAATTTAAGTTGAATTTTAAAATTCCTTAATTTTCAGCTCAATATTATTAATAAAATACATTCTAAATGTGGAAAATGCAAAATAAAAATATAATGTTGATTATTTAAATATATAACAGCCACTAATTACAAATACTATCAGATCAATTTATAACCTTTTGAGTTGACATACTTCTATTTAAATTAGCATAAAGTTAATATTTTATATCTACTCACACTTTATTTGTTAAAAACATGGAGCAAATTTACTAATTAATTTCCATGTAATTATTTTATTTCTAATTTTCTCCAATTCTTTTTTAGCGCAGTGTCCAAAACTGTCTCAGGTATTTCTCAATAAGTCATCTTCAAGGTATCTTCCTTCTGTTAACAAGGAGAAAATTCAAGCACTGGGTCATATATTGCAAGTCATAATGTCATCTTAGCTCAAGGAACACCATTAAAAGCTGAAGATAGTTTAGAATTAGCAACCATTTTAAAAATACATCTTGGACTCATTTTTTCAGAAATAATAAAAAAATAGTAATTCTCAAGAAATCAGTAGTGTTTAAATCTTATTCAAATAGGATTTTCTATGATAAAATCTTTCTATTTTCAGTGCAAATAATTCTATTAGATATGCTGTTATCTAGCTTGTGGACTAAAGTAAGTTCAAAATATTCATAGGTATTTTAAAGCATTTATCTTTTAATAATTTGATGAACTCAGGTACTTTAGTTTTTATGACTACAATGATAGAGATTCAAGTTTGTAATTGAACTATTTTATGGATAATTTAGAATTCTTTCTCACTATAATATTAGCTCTTGAATGTGAACTAAAGATTGAGGCATGTGAATTTGTAATACACAGGAAGGCATATCTCAGAGTTAGATGGAATCTTATTGATTTTGCAGTTTTTGTTTAAGGGTAACTTTTAATTATAGTAACTCGCAATCGTTTTATAGAATTCTCGAAATATTGCCTGGTTCAGTTAGGCTAAAATCCTTAAGGGTTTTGAGAGTCTTAAAGACCTTTGAGAAGTATTAATGCTATACCAGGTATGAATATAGTTATCCCATTTAATTTTAATTTCCTTAGGTTTAAAAAAAGCATGTAACTGCTCTGATCTAATCTATTCCAGATTTCTTCATGTCACGATATTCTTACTATTTATATTCTTGCTCTTTGCTATTTTGTGCACACACTAATATTAAGGAGTCTTATACAATCAATGTAGATTGAATCCTCTACCAGAGACCCCTGATACTTGGACAATTGATACTTCAGCTATTAAGAGTTTGTACTAAAACAGGTTAGGGGTTATATACTTGTCTAAATAACTAATACTTTGGTAATCCGAGCGAACATTTCATTGACTTATCGAGTGAGGAGATTAATTAAAACCCTATAATTAACTATGGAATAACTACTTTAACAACGTGGTATGCTCTCTTCTTGGAGTCTTCCGTTATTAACTACAGATGGTTGGACTCAGCTTATGCTTGATTCAATGAAAGGTGATATACACTTTCTCGGAGCTTTTTACTGCATAATGATCGTAGTGGTTGGCTCATACTTTCTGATGAACTTAATTTTGGCAGTTATTATTCAAGCTTTTATCAATATCAAAAAGAGAGAAATAGATTAGTAAATCATGAAACTTGAGTAAAATAAGTTATATGGAGAGCATGTAAGAGCTGCAAGACGAAGATGATGAAGACTAGCTTTAAATTGAGAAAGAAAATTCAAAGCAGTTGTAATAAGATATTTTAATTGAGTATTCGAAGAGGAAAAGTAATATTAGGATTAGAGTCAATTAATAACAATTTCAACTTAATCAACAATTCAAATTAAGTAGAACCTTAACAAAATTAAAGTTCAATTGACCTATACTCTATAGATAGGAATTTAAACCCAAAGTAAATCAATCTACAGACAAACTAAATCTTAACTTACTAAACATAAAAAAGATAGAAATTAACAAATAACGTTTTCAGTATTAGAGTTATCTAAGAGAGGTCTGATTGGAATGAATGACATTTCTAAAAATATGTTGGTAGATGTGACCGCTGAAAATACTGGGAGAACCATTGAAAATATTGCATTAGGTTTTAAAACATAGAAAGAGGATGGGCCATAGACCATTGATAATGAGGATGAAAAATATAAAAATGTAGATTTGAGCTTCTTAAGACCCTTGGCAATGAAGAGGAAGGTTGTTAATCTCTTTTCAAAGTAATCTAAAACAGTTGTTTACCTCCCCTTGAAATAAAACAGTCAAACTATTGAGGAAGATTTGAACGAGGACACTAGTCCTAATCAGCAAAGTAAATTCCTATAGAAAAATAATCATCATGTGTTTAAAAGTCAGAAACAAAGAGAATGAGAAGGAGACAATTAAGAGGATTAAGATATTTATCAAAAAAATTGATACTTCAAAAGTTACTTTAGCATTCAGAAACTTCATAAATAAAAAGTGTCAAGAATAGCAAACAAAAGAGGAATTCTTTCAAGCTTGCTTTAAGAAACTAAAGATTAATATCTTAAAGATAAATAAAATCCAAATTAGACTACAAGCTTGAGATAATTGACTTCTTTGAGGCTCGGATTAAAAATTTATAAATTTAAGATGAAAATAAGAACACTAGTTTGTCAAACACTTCTCTACCTCTACTTTTTAAGTGCAATAACTTCTTAAACTTTTGAAAGCTAAAAGTTACTAGATTTCTCTGAATTTGATTAGAAAGGCACAAGAGTTTGGTGACGACTAAATTCGATTATTGTGAAAATATAATAACTTCAATTTCATTTGATACTGGATCATCACTTACTAAAATTACTTGCCTTCTATTTGATGACAACACTCTAATATCGTACCCACAATAGTTCTATTCAATTATAATATGCCTCCTTCAATGAAAAACCTCAGTGGATGTATACAAGATTTAACTTATGTAGAGATTCATATGAAAGGTAATGGGTGGGAAGTTTCCTGCACTCGAGGAAGTTTCCTGCACTGTTTTTTTATTTTTGTTAAATTTAATAAATTTTACATAAATTAACAAATTTAATATTTTTATGACCCATTAAGTATTAAGAGCATACTGTTCATCATTGAAGTAGCTAAAGAAATATAGTCTAGCATTATATAGTCATGGTAAGAATAAGATAAATTGAATCAGAATTACACTAACAAATAGATACAATATTAGAAATTATTATGGCAAACCAATATAAAATTTAAGAGACAGAACCTACAAATATCATATGAAAAATGTCAGAGTTTTAGGAATCTGAAGAAAGATATTGACTATTGATTAATAAATTAAAGTATAATTATAACAATGAAATTAGTCCTGAAGTTGGTTGATGTTGTTATAAAGATTAATTTAATAAAAAAAATTAAAAAATATAAAATTAAAAAAAGTGCAGGAAACTTCCCTAAAATTTTTTTTTTATCATAAACCAGTGCAAGAAACTTCCCCCCCCCCAAGATAATATAATGGCTTTATCAGAATACATACAAATTAATAGAGATTCGTTAAACCTTGCAATTGACACAAGAATTATAGAATTAATAACAAATGGAGATATTTTTACAAATTTACAACTTCAATTTCAAACAAAAGATATTTTTGTAGGTAGCAGCCCAACATAGAACTTCATTCTTACAATCAGATTAAATTATAAGATAATCCTATATGCTCATTCGATACGATTAAACTTCAATAAATAGAAGATCAGGTATATTTATTAGGAAATTTTAAGAGCACAGTCAATTTGAAGTATTTAAACAAAAATCCTGAGTATTTAGGAGAAGTCAAAGTATTCCTAACTTAGATTGTGGATCGAATGTAGCAAGATTTTGATACTTCTGGAATCAATATAAACTAAAAAGAAGGGTAGCTCTATATTGAATGTACAGATTAGGATTATGTGAGATAGTACATGTATCGAGTTGACATTTTAATTCCTGGATAATCCTCGTGAAGGCAATTTCAATAATTTATTGTTACAATACTAGAAAAAGCTCCTGACTGTTGGTACTCTACATTTTTAGCACCTTAAATTCTAAATACAATATAATACTCTAACTTGGCAAATTATTCTCATTAATGGGCAGAATACTACTATACTTCAGAGATGTTAAATTAATTTACTATTAATAATACAATTTTCACTTAGCTTGTAACAATTAAAAGAAGAATTATAACTAATAAGCCCTGTTGATTAAGATCTTTAAAATATTCGTAATGCTTCTCCATCTTATGGGCTTTTCTACGTCAACTAATATTACTGTTCAATAATATCAGATAATATTAAGATTAAATTTAGATACGTGAGTAGGGCTAAAATATTAATAACGGAATCTAAACTGCAATTAAGACAAACTACACTGAATTCTTCTATTTGGAAGATGAGTTGACAAAGAGAAAAAGGAAAAAATAAGCAAATAGAATAAAATGTTCATCTATTAGTATTTCTTAAGGAGCTAAAATAACTCCATCAGATAACACCTCACATAGCTTAAATGAAAATTATTCAACAATTATAAAAAGCTCAATCATTTTACTTCAATATCTGGAATTGATAATAATTTGTACCTTGATGGAAAATCACTTTATATGCTATCAATTAAAGCAAGTTTAGATAATACATTCTTGTTGTTGTAACAAACAGTAAATTTGATTACTTTATCATAATAATCATCTTGATTTAATCAGTTTAATTGGCTTTTGAAAATCCTCTAAATGATCTGAATGGCAAATTAAAATTTGCTTTGTACTAGATTGATATTGTCACAACTTCAGTATTTAGTTTGGTAAGTTTTCTTAAAATCTTAGATTTTGGATTAATTATTAATGGACGACCAAGCTATTTGAGAAATCCTTGGAATATGCTTGACTTTATTATTATAATTTTCTCGATAATTTCCTTGACCTCACTTGTTGGAAATATTTAGGTTATTAAAGTATTAAGAGTAACTAGGCCATTAAGAAAAATTAGTAGAAATAGAGGGTTAAAGGTTGAAGTCAAAGCTTTAGCGAATGCGATTCCAAGTATTGCAAATGTAACAATCATCACACTACTGTTTTTCTTGAATTTCGGATCATAGCAACTAGTTACTTTAAAGGCAAATTTTTTAATTGCAACACAACTGGGATTTTACTTCCAAATATTTTGGTCATTAATTAAAAATGGGAATGTATCAATGCAGGGGAACTTGGATGAATAGCCAATTTAGATTTGATAATATATTAGATTCAGCGCAAACGATGTTTTAAATGTCAAGTACTTTAGGTTGGTCAACAGTTATGTATTCAGGCATTGCAGCAAGTGAGATCGATGAAGTTATGGTGAACAAGAATAATGTTTTTTTGTAAATTGTTTAATTTTCTTCATTATAGTGGGAGGATTTTTCTTACTCAATCTATTCGTCGGAATTGTAATGTCAACTTTTGACAGAGAAAAGGATAAAATTGGAGGCAATAATTTGTTAACAGTCAATCAAAAAGAATTGATTGACACTAGACTTCTCGTGATTAATTCAAAACCATAAAAGAAGCTCTAGATTCCTTAAGCTATACAAGAAAACTATGCTTTAAAATCTAAAATCACAGATCATTCGATATGTTTATTTTCATATGTTTACTTTTGAATACTTTGGTTTCAACTCTAAAATGGTATAAGCAGCCAGCCTCTTTAGACCAAGCAACTGAGATTATAAATTACATTTTTACTGCGATGTTAGCAATGGAAGCTGTGACTAAAATTACTCCTATAGGTAAAGCTTACTTCAGGGATGGATGGAGAATTTTAAATATTTTATTTGTTGTTGGCTCTTTCTTAAGTATATTTTTTAAAGCTTCTACATCACTTTCATTGGGCAGAGCAATTACAATTATTAGAGCTTTTAAAAAATCAAGAGTGTTTAGATTGGTTAAAAAGTCACACTCCCTTTGCAAAATAATGGAGGGTTTTACTGGTGTTCCTTGAGCTAAGATGACATTATGACTTGCAATATACAGCCCAGTGCTTGAATTTTCTCCTCGTTAACAGAAGGAAGATACCTTGAAGATGACTTATAGAGAAATACTTGAGACAATTTGGACACTGCGCTAAAAAAGATTTGAGTTGGAAAAAATAAGAAATAAAAGAATTACTTGGAAAATAATTAGTAAAACTGCCTGCATGTTTTTAACAAATAAAGTATGAGTAGATATAAAATAATAACTTTATGCTAATTTAAATAGAAGTATGTTAACTAAAATGGGTTATAAATTGATCTGAAATTATTTTTAATTAGTGGCTGTTATATATTTAAATAATTAACATTATATTTTTATTTTGCATTTTCCACATTTTGAATGTATTTTATAAATAATAGAAAGTTAAAACTGACCTATAGATAAATATTAATATTAGCAAGCTGCATCAAATGTATATTACATCACTATAGACATAAATTTTATTGAATAACAGCTTTATAGCATACTATCTTCCCTTGTCTGAAATAATTAAACAAAATTAAGAATTTCATAAATTAATAAGTTTAATTACTTATTAATAAATAAACTGATATTAAATTTTTTATTAAAGTATTTTTTTTAATTTAGAACTTCTATTATATTTTATAGAGGGCAAATTTGATTATTAACATTGTAGTTTTACAAAGAATTTAATATCTTATCATATTTAGTCTCCTTAATCTCTAATTTTACTATCTTTAAGGTTTGAAACATCAAACAGCAATATAATACAGAGCTTATATATATAAATCACATAGTCAACGATGAATAATAAATAAATCAGCTGCTTGAGTATTACATGAGTTATGAGATTTATAACAATATAATCGAGATTAAATAATAATTAAAAAGAAAGAATTGCTTAAACAAATTATTGAGAGAATAAATCGATTAAAATTTAATGGGAAATATAACTTTATTAATTCAGTAAAAACATAAAATAATAAAGTTTATACTTCAAATCAATTTATTACACAGCTTTTTAAAATGATAATATTATTATCAATAATATCCCATTTGAACATCACTGGGAATGAAACATTATAAAGAATATAATTTCAGAGAAAGAACGTTACTCCTATTAATAAAACTCTTAGTAGTACATGACGAATTAAAGTAAAGTTAAAGATTTTTCTCAAATATAAATTTTACATTATTGCTGAAATATAATTGATTTGGGAAAATTGATTGAAAATTAATAATTAATTGTAATAACTAGTGGCTGTTAACTTTGTCGAAACCTAGACAATATGATACTTCATCTATAAAGAATTTATTATTAGCTGGACTTTACTATTGGCAGTATCCCTCTAACGCATTTCTGGAGCGAGATAAATCAAATTTAATTTTGGCATCAATTTAGCTAAACAAATCACCTAAAATTTTTCAAATTCGATTTATCTCGCTCTAGAAATGCGTTAGAGGGATACCGCCAATAGTAAAGTCCAGCTAATAATAAATTCTATATAGATGAAGTATCATATTGTCAAGGTTTCTACAAAGTTAACAGCCACTAGTTATAATAATTTATTAATAATTTTCCCAAATCAATTGTATTCCTACATATAATATTTTAAATTTATATATAAATATATAATACATTTATCAATATTTTCTGTTATATGTGAATTGTAGAAATACATATTTTGAATAATATACATATGAATATTAATAGTTTGAGAATAATTATGAATCATAAATTTTTAGAAATTTTATTAATGTATCAAAAGTAATTATATATTAAAATTAAATATTAATTTAGTTTGTTTTAGTGCAATAAGGAATAGAACTTATATACTTACTTAAAATATGATTAAAATATGCCTAAGTTATTAGCAATGATTATAATTTATAAAAAATACTAACTTTTATATAAAATGATAGTTAATTTACAAATATTTCTGTTCTATAAATTTTCCGATCTAAAATCCTGATTATGTTAGCTTTTATATAGTTAATCAATAATATTTTAAAAATATATTCAAACTAATGACAATTTGAAATAATTGAATTTATTGAATTTTTCATTAATAACATTGATGATGACGATTAATGATTTAAAAATCAAATAAATTTTAACATATCACTGTTTAATACTAAAATCAAACCATCAATCTTAGTCGTGACGTAGACGTATCTGAGAGAGTTGACGTGGCAGTCATAGAGTAGAAAGTACCGAAAAAACCATTCTCGCTATTACCTAGTCTTCTCCCAAAATCAAGATTTTATCCCATTATGTACCTGGGGACAGAGCTCGTGAGATCCAACTAAATAACAGAAGATGGAGAAAAACGCTTACCTGTCCCACCGCTGCTGGGAAACGTAATCCCTGTCCTTCGCTGTAGTAGCTTCAGCACCCTAACTCGGTGTGGGAGAAAAATCCTTATCGTTAGCTTCATTGGTCTATGTCTTCTCACTTTCGAAGGCAGAGCGTGCCTTCATCCTGCTCCCTATTACCTAGGAAACTGAACTCAAGCTAGGTAACTCATCTAATGCAGGGAAATCTTAGGATCCAGCTCACTCGAAGAGTGTACACTGACAGATTGAACCCTGCCGGCTGGTCCCTCATGCGTTGCGCCCAGCAACCCCCTGCCTGCCCTCGAAAGGCCTTAGTGTAGTAGAAAGCTCTATCAGAAAGTTCCAATTGGTTAGTACCACCTAGCAATTAACTTTCTAATTTAATAATAATAACATTGGTAAAAGTTATTATAATATAAAATATGAGTAAAACTATTAAAATTGATATTAATTTAAAAATCAAGGTTAATATTTAAACTATCAAACATTTCAGAAAGTTGGGAAAAAGCACCAAATTTTTCTTACTTTTGCACCACTTTTTCGCAAATATTACTTCCAGTCATTTTCAATATTTATTATTATACTACTATAGTATTCAATGTTTTGCTAATATATGTTTAAATATTTATTTTTATGATAAGCCTATTCAAAAAAATATTGATAATTGCAATACATTAAGTTTGCATTCGTTGCATATCTTTTAAAATATCTGCTGGTCAAACCTAAATTATTTATAAAATAACTAAAAAATATCATAACCATTATTTTTTAATAAAAAGACAAGTAATAAGTATTTTACTATTAAATAAAAAAGTTATAGGGTTAAATAAACAGGATCGTGAAGAAATATCAGAAATGATAAACTTTCCTAGTAATTAAACAACTAACCATCAAAGTTATTTTTTACCACAATAGCAGTGATATCGATAATAACGATTTGCTTGAGCTCCAACTTTATCTGACTACTTCTTTGAGTTTTAATAGAGAATTTTTATGCAGTGCATGTAAAAATCTTAAGGCAAGGAACTTACTCACTGCAAAACCGTCTTATTTTTTAGTTCCTTTTATAAACCAATATGCTTCAAACACCAGTAAAACAAAATAAAGTTTTAACAGGAGACATCTACTTCCCTTCGATCACAATAATCAATATTTTAACCTACAAATTTTGCTTTTAATCAAGGAATATTCCAAAGAGACTACTTTAATAAAAACAAAGACAGTTTGTCTCTATATAATTTAGTCTTTAACTCCAAAATATATACCCTTATATAAATGTTATCTTAATTAACGTGGCTCTAAACCTAAAAGCAAGCAAATATCTTTAACAACAGCAAATGATCACTTCTATAAAAAATTAACTATAGATTCCAACAATCTAAACCTTAACTAATAGACTTGCATATTATATTAAAACCAGGGTTTTAGTTATTTTCCTAACCAAAAACAACAGAATCTTCATGGAAAACCCAGAGATTTTGTTTTAAAAAAATATCCCATTTGTTTTCCCTTATTTTATAGATGGAATATAAGAATCTGGATATGGCTCATTTTCAAATCAGTATTTAATAAACTTTAAGGCTTATCTTAATTTAATAGCCTATTTAATTTTGAGAACCTATATCAAGGTAAGCACCAGCAAAGATGGAGCTATTTCTCATAAATCAATAAGATTAACTATAACTTATCGATAACGATTCAAAATAACAATATTATTAATGAAAATTATAAAAAGCCACTAAGTATTAAAAGCCTCATTAAAAATGAAGACAGGGAGGGAGACTTCTGGATTGTATGAAGAAAATAGAAAATTTTATTTTAAATTATTAATAAGTAAACAACCCAATCAGAATGGAATTTGAAATAGAAATTTAGAAGAGTTGCCAATTGCAAAATCGATAAAGAGAATAATTATTATAGAATAATGAAACTTTAAAAAACTTAGTAATAATATTTTAAGTAGCCATGATTATTTTGAAAGATTAAACATCTGAAACTGTAAAAATCCACTCATCATAATATTAAATTTTAGTAATTTTCGTTTCCTTCTAAGTAATGTACAGCACACTTAATACTCCAGTTCTCTTTAATGGATTATTAGCAACCTTACCATACAAACTGGTTAAATGAGTTTCTACATACAAGATAGTTGCTATCTAGCAGCTATTGAATCATCAAGGTGAATAAAGAAGTGAAATGCAAGACAGAAAAACGAACAGCTTAAGTTGTATTCATAAAAAAATGGCCTAATCCTTATTCGTTATGAATAAATTTAAAATTGGGAGTCCCCAGAGACCTCAATCTAATCATATTATAATTAACAATATAAATTTGGTAATTAAATATGAATTACAAACAGCCTAATAAATGCAAATAATTAATGATTAGTTCAAATAAACCGACGAGTTAATCAAATAAATTGCATTTATAAGCCAACTTTAACATAATATAGAATTCCTAAGAAATATATTTATTAACTAATATTTTATTTAAACAATTCCCAAATGATAATTTATGGAATAAAGCTTGCCTTATAATTAGAGCCATTACTCTTGAATCAAAAGTTTGTCTCATATTACAGATCAATTCGATTTTTCTTAAATATATATAGTAATTTCCAAACATCTATTATATATATTATATTAAATAAATTAATAAACATGTTTGACTTTTGATGATTAATCTATTCAACTTATGCTGTTGATGGTAGCTTTAAGGTATAAGAATAAAAAGTGATATTTAACAAGTTTTAATTAGTCAAGAATTCAGTAAGATTGCACTAATCATTAATAAAAATGGATATTTTGTTGACAAAATAAAGTTGTGAAAAGATATAAAATAAGAGTATCAAATGGTAATACTAATATATATATTATTTAATTATAAAAAATATTACTATAGCTAATAATATTTATTTAATATAGTTATATTTTTTATATAGAGATTTTAAATAGTTGGCATTTGAATTTAATTAATTAGCTTTTTCAGATAATTACGGACTTTCACTAATTTCTCAATGTTAATTTTAATTTTTACTCTCTTTATTACATCTAAATGCATAAATTCCTTATATCCTCGAAATATTTAACCACTTATAATCATCTCATTTATTAATTACATATTTAATTTTATACATTATAATTTATTAATTTTAGTGCATTTTGTTTTCGACATTTCCACATTCATATTTAATATCTCAAATAATTTTAATTAATTATTTTAATATTTAGATATTAATTTTTAAATTTAGTTAGAACAGTTGTCTTTGATTAAATCTTCTCTTTATTTAATCACTGCTCAAGCTTGCTCCATTATTTATGAATACTCTTTATATTCAAGAAGTTCACATAATAATACGCAACGATCAAGTGAGAAAAGGCTTTCTCCTTTCTCCTGCTTACTGATATCAGCTACAATAGCAATATATTAATAAATATTTAGCATTTATTGATTAATTGTCTGATATCTTGAGAATTCCAAAAATATTCAGGCTGATTTCCACTAGACTAGAGCAATACATCTTATCAGCAAAAAGACAGTCCTAAGCCCATTATTTAACTACCGGGGTCATTTAAAGTCACCTTACTCTTGCTGTTGGAGTTGGCTTTAGCTCTTAATGGATATTAAGCTGCCTTAGTCTGCTTCACCCAAAGGGAAAGAAAAGTATTGAAGGATCCAGCTACAGCAAGAAACTCTAAATTACTTGATTCTTGGTGAGTGTAGTGATATGTTCTAGTTGGTTCTAGTGTGTAAATGTTAATATTAAATAATTCAGATGTTTTAGAATAGTTATTTATAATATAATAGAACTGTGTTTAACTAAGTTAGACTAAGGTGCCACTGGATTAATGCCTAGAAATAAGACAACGAAAATAGAATAAGAAGTCATTAATGATACTGATGATGTAGATGATGACAATGATCAGGAAAATGACAAGTTCAATCATATATAAGTATAATAGGCATAATAAATATTAAATATAACTATATTTGACATTAACTTTCAGCGTTTATTTCAAAAATGTATACTCCTTAATTATTATAATAATATTAAATTCACTATTCTTAGTTATAACCCATATAGATCCACTAAATAACATTCTTGCTTAGCCCATAAATAAGTTATATTAATTAATTTAATTATATATTTACAAATTATCATACCAATATAAATTAATTACTTGAGTATTTATTAATTTATATATATTACAATAATGATGATGATAATGAATAACTTAGGGTAAGGTAAGGAGAATAGGAAAACTAGAAATAAAAATCCCCAGTATTAAATATATAATTACTTTTGTTATTATTGAGCTTATATATATTAGTTAGTTTTAGTGATTATGATTTCTGAATATTTTATCAGTATCTTTAGAGTCTCCTGATCAATCGTATATCTCAGCTACGGGAGCGACTTTAGCCGTTTAGACCTATGTGCCTCTCATAGGGTGCTCCTTGGGGTTTTGTCCCGTGTCATCTCTTCCCACGTCCTGGCTTGCCTCTTTGGACCCCGATTAAACATGAGCTTAGTCTAATCAGATGTGGACCCTGGGGCATGTCCCTTACCTGAACTGGTTGCGGTGCCAACCACTGAGACTTCCCATTTTTTTCACTCGTTTTTATTTTCTTGATTTGAATAAATTTATTGTCAAGTACTGCATTCATGTTTACAATCCAAAGAGCATTTTAACCATTTTCAGCAACAACAATAGTATTAATAAATATTATATTTAATACAATTTAATTTAAAATAATATAAAACAATATAACCAGTGCAAAAATATACAATAAAGACATATAAAAGAATTTATAAATACTTTTGATTGATGATTAAAACACTTTTCTTTTACAATAATTTTTATTGGTTCTTTTTTGAATGAATATAAAGAAGAACAGTTAACGAAAACAATTTCTTTAATGCATGATAAAATAAATAAATTTATGTTTTATAATTAACAACTCTTAACTCGATTTTATTACTGTTCACTTAAAACCCTATTATTGTGATTCTTGAAGGAAAATTACTAAATAAAGTTTGACAAAAAATGTGATGTTCATAATTGTAGAATAATTTTTAATTCTGATGCATTACTAGTCTTAACATTATAAATGTGTAAAATAAGTTAATAAGATTATATAAAAGTATAAATTGTAATGAGGTAAGTTGGTTATTAATTTCAAATTCAATTTTAAATTAATCGCATTTTATAATTTTATTATTATTTATTTGGAAGCTTTATAATTCATAGCAATAGAATATATTGGCCTTTCCTTCTCAAATAAAAAAACTACAAAATTGTTATGTGATCATTTTTTATATTGCTAGCCTGAATTAGAGTTAATACTTTATTGGTATTCAATAAAAACCTCCTCTAAATACTTTAGTACTACTAGCCATCCCCAATGAAAAAGCGAATGAAAAAGTTCTAACAACAAGGTGCTAGACAGGCTTGGGTTCAAGAGAAAATAAGAGTGAAGGTATAGATAAATTTGCCATTCACTGAAATACCATTAAAAGCGTCAACATCACCAGGTTCCCGTAGAGCATTAGTTCTCATGTAGAGTCAGATGATCATATATCTGACTCAAGAAATTTCATTAATACTTGTGACTCTTTTGGCAGTTGGGTGGTTTGCGTTATGCCAAATTCAAGTATAACTTGGAACAAATTTGCCGACTTCATTAGGGCTGAATCTGTAGATCAGCAAAGAATCAAAGTAATAATTATAGAATAAAATATCTTGAAATTCCCAAAGTATTTTAAGCAAGTTTTACTCTCCAGGCATCTCAGATTATTCCTTATGCTTTGAAACAATTATATTGGAGCACAAAACTAAAAGAGTGAATATTGAATGAGAACCTCATTAGTTGAAATTATATCGAATTAATATAGCGTGACAGGGCTTCTTGAATCCCTAGTCTATTTAATGGTAAGTAATAAATTATCTTCAAAAGTCTAAATACACTAAAAGGAAATCCGTCAAGACCATCAATACTCTGCTAGTTATGGAGAGAGAGAACTTGCCAATAAAGGAAGGGTCGGCCATCTATACTAATTCGAAGACTTGACTGGCTATAATAGATTGTAATCGTAGTTTAAGAACATGAGATGTGCGAAAGGAGCCTAGCTAACTGGCAAAGGATACTCCTCGATATTTTTTGCTTCTTTATTTCAAACCTGGGACAGTTTCTAAGTCTGAAATTCCATTCCTTCAATTATTCTGATAAAAAATCGCGTAATGCTCCTGAAATTTACCCATTCTCATATTCGCCCTAGAATTCTTTTGCAATACACTTTCATCATAAATGCTTAGATTTAAAATGTCATGCTAACTTCCAATAGATGAAAAATCAAGAGGAGTGAAGAGAACTCATAATGACCTTGTTAATGAAGATGAATTGCCAAATAATACTAGAGATGAAACAATGAAGATGGCAACTGTACCTTGATGTCGGGATGGATTAGATGGTTTCAGAGTACAAAACGATTATGGCAGATTCATTGTCAGTAGATCACAAAAAGATTAATCAGAAAAGTAGCAATACAGTGAGATGGTATTATCAATGGAGAAAGAAAAGACAAGCTTGTTAATTATTTTGTGGCAAAAAAGAAACGGTTATTGTATGACTAGGCAGACAAAATAATTAACATCAAATGAAGTCACTAAGTAACAATGACAAATGTGAACAAAAGTAAACTTAGTATGCATAATTGAATTGTTTATATTGATTTGCTTGATTATTGAGGTACTTTAATGATCATACTAAATATATTTATAACAATACTTTTATATAGGGCTTTCAGCGCAAAGAATCAATAAAATCTATTACTTTATCCATTTTTATTATAATTTATATTTAAGGATCAATTATAATAAATATTAAATTAATCCAACTAATGTTGTAAAGTTGTTATTCTCTAAATATAATCAATGCAGTTCTAAAGTTTATGAGTCGGCAAATTTTGAAATTTGCCGACTCATGATGGAAATTTATAAATTATTAAATTTAATTCATGAATTAATATGTAAATTAAATATAAGTTCATGATTCAAAAACCATTTGTATATTTGTAAATTCTTCTAGATTTATACTTTGAATGTAGAATTGCAATAGTACCCTTAATATAATCTTTAATAATTATTTTACAGAGGCTTCTTCTAGGTTCTATTCTATTTTTAGTTTTTTTAATTCTATAAAGACTTATATAGATCCATAACAGTATATTATTTTTTTTTATTAAAAATTGAATCCTAAAATAAGCTTAAACTGATATATTTATGAATGTATTTTCTTAAAATTTATCAAATCGCATGTATGTGTCGGTAAATTTAAAAATTTGCCGATATCTTAATTAAATGACTTTATATATAAAAAATAAAGATTTCTCAGTTTTATACTACTCGTTGAAGATTGAATTTAAGTTTTTTATATTAATTTTTAAGAGCTAAAAATCATCATTAAATCATTATATTAATATTAATTATATAAATTTAATAAAAATACTAATTTTCATGGCTTTGTTAGAATGAAAGGTATTTCTTAAACTATTTATTATAAGCCATAATTAAAATATAGAGAATTCAGTAAATTTAACGAAATATGAACAGTGAAATGAAAATTATTGGTAAAATTACTTTTTAAAAAATGATTTACATCTTTTTAATACTATTATTATTATAGAAAAACTTTTTTTAAATATAGTAGATTATATATATTATTGCATCCACATATTACCTTTAAATTAATTCTTTTTCAAGTTTCCTCTTTATTTGTCAATTACTTCTAATTTTGTATTAAAGCTAAGTTTAAACGTTTAAGCGATGTATCTATGAAAGTTTATTCAACATATATCATATTTAATTAAAAAGCTTCAAAATTTTCCATATTTTCAAAAAATGTTGCATATAAATGATTATGTTAACTTAAATTAATAACTATACAAATTTATTTAATAATATAAAATAATTTTCTTATATTTAACATTATTTCATTCAATTCGTATATTGAGCAAGTCAAAAAAAAGTGATATTATATCATCACTATATATCATATTCTATTATTCAGAGATTTTTCCAACCATTCAAATGTGATATGTGCCCAAATCATAATTATATATCCTGCCAAGACATATAGTCCAATTTTAATTTGGAATTAAACTCTTGAATTCGATAATGGGAAATGTCTTTATGGATTATATCATTGATAATATCAAATTTATATTTTCAAATACTATAATAAAAAAGGGATTTAATATTTTTTTATTTGGAGAAAAAAGTTTAACTCTATTTTTAGAACTAAAAGATTTTAAGCATATTGTAATATTGGAGGAATACATTCGAAATTGGGAAATTAATTTTAATTAAATAAATAAATAATTAATAAAATTATTGGCAGTTATAGTTGGCCAATTTAAACGATCTTGGGCTCATTCGATAGAGAATTCAAAATTAGCTGGACTTTATTATTGGCGGTACTATTTTATCGCATCTCTGGAGAGAGATAAATTCACTTTAATGTGAGGGTATAATTTAATGAATTAGATGAGTTTAATTAAAATGATGTTATCTCTCTCCAGAGATGCGATAAAATAGTACCGCCAATAATAAAGTCCAGCTAATTTTGAATTCTCTATCGAATGAGCCCAAGATCGTTTAAATTGGCCAACTATAACTGCCAATAATTTTATTAATTATTTATTTAATTAAAATTAATTTCCCAATTTCGAATGTATTCCTACAATATTACAAATCATTTGTTTTTTTTGAAGAGGGAGTCAAATTAGTGATGGTAATATTTAACTATTATATATTTTAGATATCTTTTACTCTCCCATTATTTATATTACCATTGCAAGAATCATATATAATTTTATATTTTAAATAATTTATTTCATAAGAAATTGGATCTAATTTAATATGTCATCAGTTTAGTTGTTATTTTTCTCTGATTGTTCTAGTGTTAAAAATTTCTTCTGAATTTATTCTTTGAATAAACTTTACTAAGAGTTGAGATGATCTGATAAGCTTTTCGTCTATTGCATTTCTCTAGGGTAATATTATAAATTTAATTAGATATTAGTTTAATATTGAAAGTACTTAAGTAATTAATAAGAACTCAATGCTCAGGATATTAAACAGAAAATTAACAAATTATTTAGGCATTTTACATAATAAACTTGTGTAGAAATTATTAATTTAGTTATGCTGAGGAATATGATACACTATCTTTTAAAGAAGTGATAATTAATGAAGAAATATAATTGTATTTAATTCGTCAGAATAGAAAAGAATCATATCCATAAAAAATAAAATAACTGTAGTGATATATAGATTACTAGATTTAATGATATAGTTAGAGATTATTGATAAATGAGAATTGATATATTTATAAATTTCAATTTTGAAGTTTCATTGAAAATTAATCATAATTTTCCTCATCTCTTCGGGTTAAGAGAGCTGCCGCATCTTGTAATGTAGAAAATATTCTTTTATAGTAGAAGAAAACATAAAATATCAGCAGTGGTCACATCGATAATTTTAACTGAAGTTGGACCAAAATTAAATATAATTTTCCTCATATCAGGAAATTTGAAGTTCTCACCTGAGTACATTGATTGCCTAACTTTTATTTAGAAGTTCTTTCTCCAACTAGACATTCTATAAGCTTAATGATGAGATATACTAATTTTAAGAATCAGATATTCAAATTATTTTATTTTCCTTCAAACACATTTCTCAAATGGGATTTTGGATTTCTAAAAAAAAATCAAAGACAAATTTGATATTTTGAGTAAAATGTCAAAAAATGGTAAAAATCTAAACATAATTGCGAAACGAATTTATTTTAAATATCTCTCGCTTTGATTCCAATATTTTTTAAATTCTTAATAAAATAATGGGGAGTCTAAATAGATGAAGGATCAATTTTTTAATTATTGATACATTTGATCATCCCACCCCACATAAAAACGTATCATGATTTATTAAAAATTAATTCTCATCTTCTGAATCGCACTCCTTCATGACATATTGATCGTTTGACACTAATTTTATATTAAAAATTCATATTATTATTGCAATTTCTTTTTCTTCTTGGACAAATATTAGATATGTAACTAATGAAACATTTTTTCATTTAGTAGTCAATTAAAGAAAAAAGATTAAGAATTTAGAACATTTTATTATAGCTAAAACTAGTACTATCTGGCATAAAATTAAATTAACAACAAGCTTTGACAGTACTAACTTCAGCCATTATAAAAACTTTTAAATTCTCAATCGTTGTTATTAATTGACTAATAATAATTTTTCTGAAGAAATCTTTCATTATTTACTTATATCAAATATTTTTACCAGGAAAAAAAATAATTTTTTAATAATAATATGAATTTTTAATATAAAATTAATGTCAAACGATCAATATGTCATGAAGGAGTTCGATTCAGAAGATGATGAGTAATTTTTAATAAATCATGATACTTTTTTATGTGAAGTGGGATGATCAAATGTATCAATAATTTAAAAATTAATCCTACACCCACTTAGAATTTTGACATATTTTGTGGAAAAAAATTTGCAACGATTTAAACCCAAACGAGTTTGTATATTAGAAGATTTCTATTCCTTTTAAAGAATTAAATTATTTGATGATTTCACTTCATAAAAAAATAATATTGAATTCTCCAATATTATTTCAAAATGAAATATCTACTCCTTACAATTTGATATTTTATAAGTTCCAATCCATTTTAATATGTACATTGATTATTCCTAATAATCTTTATTTAACACTTTATTATAAATATTGCCAGCACCAAATTTCTTATAATAATAATTGTATTAAACAATGCCAGAACAAAATTTCTATAGGTGCAGGTGAAGATATCATTTAAGCACCCTTGCCTCTCAATTTTAAAAAATAATTAAATATTAAAAAATAAATAATATAATTTGATTTAATTTAATTTTAAGATCATTATTGATCATTGTTAATTTTATCAAGCTTCATATTTTAAAGATTGAAACTTGATAAAAATTTTTAAAAAATGCTTTAACATTTCTTATATAAATTTTATAAGTCTAAATGAAATTATCAATAATCCAAAATGATTTAGAATTATGATCTATATTGATAAAGTGATTATTTTTATCCATTAATTTTAATAGGCATCAAAGTTAGGCATCCTAAAAATTCATAATAATTTATATATAGTTCCTTAAGAAATTAATTATATTCTTATAGAAAAACACTAAAATACAAATAATTTAATTCGACTAATAAGCCTTTTATATTTTACTATCTATTATTAATACTAAAATTATATATAAGATTTAACTTTTATTAACTAGATAGATTGATAGATAATAACTGAAAGTAATTAAACTCCACAAATACACAATATGAAATATAAATTGCGTAAATGTAATTCATTACAATTATTGCACCTTTGAACATTTGCTTCTCATCACATCATCTTCCTTGTTCAATTCTGACGTATGTTCTCCTGCCTCATCCTTATCGATATGCTCAATTGTCGTGATATTAGCTTGACTTCTGGTAGTTGGGTTTTCATTGAGTCTTGGTCTTATTGTTTCTTAGTTTTTTCCTCCTCCCTTTTTATTACCGTCCATCTTTAGTGTAGTGAAATAGTTTTCAACTTAAATTGGGTTCTTATTAATTTCACTAAATTTCTTTTCTTACTCTTCTCTTAACTATTCAAGTTGAGATTTATTTCCCTTTTCTAGAACTAGCTCATCCCATGTATCCACATGTGTGTTAAGTTAGTTAGCTAACTCTCATTTATATTCCTGATTTCCCAATCTCCATTCTTATGTATTCAATATCCAGATAGAACAATAAGTAGTATATCTGCATCTTAGTCCAATCATTTGAGTAAATCTAGAATATAGGCTCTCCTTGTAATTCTAGTGCAAGATGGTTAATTATTAGAATTGCCATCACCCCGCAGTCCTCTGGGTCTCGCACTTGGTCTTTGATTTGCATATTTTCTTCTATGCCTAAAAATATTTTCCAAGCATCTCGGTTACCATTTAGATCAATTGGTATAGGTATAGATTATCGTAAGACTTCCAACACTTTTCCTAGTGTCGTAAATCTCTGCCTTTTCTGACTTTTTTGTGATTCTTATTATCACCCAATTTCTACAATTCCTTAGGATACTCTAGCAACTTACTGGGATGATTACGCTTCATATGTCTTGTGTTTCTCTCCAAAATCTACCGTTTTCAATCTTCCAGTTTCTTGCCCCTATATTCCTCTCTAGCTGTGTTATTCCTTTGTCATTCAGGACTATGGGAGGGAAAATCATTTTTGCGATTCTTTATTCACAGAACTATACCTCCTCTATTTGCCTCCCGCATGCTTTATTCATCTCTTCTTGGATATGTTTTCCAGGAATCATGTCCTCATGTTTCCAACTTTAGTTTATTTACCTCCAGTTGTTTTGTTGGTTTTTCTGTCTACAGGTCTCATTCTCTCATTCCATTTCTCCTAGCTCTGTCTTAAAGTCTTATGACGAGGGCTTTTTCCAGCTTGCTTTTAGTGCTTGGACAGTAAACTATCGTTGTCAATCTTGTGATTATTGGGGACCACTCCTTTTTCGCAAGAATGATTTTTTCAAATCCTTAACACTAAAATCTCTGTCAGGTCAATTAGGTTTTTAAGCTTCATCTGGTCTGCTTGAACACAAAGCGTGCCGTCCTCATGTTTATTGTAGTCTTTTCTTTATGGTTGTGGCTAATTTTTTCTCCTGCTAGGATTAGTCTGTCCAATCTTCAGTCTACTTTTAAATCCCAATTATTTATTTAGTTGAATTTATGGTGTCTGTCTTCTCTTGATACAAGAGTTTCCTGGCTTTGCTTCTATCTGTATGTTCATACCTAACTTCTTTCACTTTTTACCCTAACAATGCTTTCTTGTTCCCCTCCTTTCTTCTTTAATTTCCTACTTAACTGCTAAATCTATGATTGTGTCTTCGTTAACTAGATTTTTCTTTCTACTCCTCCATCTTGTTACTGACTTTCTTTCATCTTTTTAATTATATGATTTTCCCTTTTTAATTTCTTAATTTGATTTATAATAATAATTCTCTTTAATTCTCGCAATTAATGTTTAATTGTTTATTTATATCTTAAATTTGGAAATTCAAAGTTTTGGTTTTCAAAAAATTTCAACTTCTGTTTTTGTATGCTTCTACTTCTTTACCTTTTATTAACTATGAAGCTTGAGAATTTTCTTTAGTCCTTTAATTATTTAAACTTTAATTACTCACGATATAATAGATAAATCAAAATATCAAAATAGGTATGGAATATAATCTTATAAATACTAATATAAATTGGCTTTTATGCTAGATCTTTCAGTAATATCTAAGTGCTTTCAATATATTTATATCTATATATCTTTTTAATTCATGAACATCTTCAAATAAGATTGTTAATAATTAGATATATTAAATCAAACAGGACTCTTTTAATCAACCATAGATTCAATTAATTTAATAAATATAAAAATATTGAAAGTATTTAAAAGTAATAATTAAAATTCTTAATATCACTATTAAATAGTTATTATTAATATTTAAAACAATTAAAGATTTTAAGAGCCCATTTTGTGTTATTAAATTGAGTAAATTTGATAACAAATTATAGTTTTTTTAATTACCAAATCAGCAATGTTAATATCTTCATTAAACCTTTCCCAAGCTTACAGGTAAGCTTTTTTAAAGCCATGATTTTTATATTATCTTCTTTTTCTTCTTTATACTTTAACATAAGTTGCTGATTCAATTTATTACTTTTTTATTAACTTTAATATTTGCTTTGTTTTGGAGCATAAGATATCCATAAAGTTAAAGTAGATATTTATAAATATTAATTTTATTATTTATTATTTAATTATTATTTTCATGAATTTTAGATACCTGATTATTGCAATGTTAAAATCCACTTAAATGCTGCTACTAGTACCTTTATATCCTCTATTAGGGCACGTTTCCACTCATTTTTCTTGCAGCATCTGACCTTTTACAGCTACTTAGGAACAACTGCTTTACATATAAATTCGTCTAATACCTTTTCCCATCCTCTCATGCTCAATAATAATTTAATAAGTTCATAAAGTTAACTCATTTCCAGTTGTCTTGTCTAATTATGATTTAATTGGTTTTATATTTACGTTTTAATAAAAAGTTGGTAGTGTGCTAGCAAGGCTATCTCACAAATGAATTATTTGTTTGTGAATTAAGATATTTTGTTAGACACTGCCAAATTCAGATTTACATCATAATTTTACTTAATCTTACAAATTGGTTAGGAATGTGTATAAGTTTTATTTCAGGTGATAAACTGTATGATAAAACTCAGAATAGACTTATTATAACAATTATATTAAGATACATAATATTTATGATAATAATAATAATAATAATAATAATAATAATAATAATAATAATAATAATAATAATAATAATATTGTTAAAATAGATAAAAATAGGGAAATTCAGAATTACAACATAAATATTCATAATAATTAGTTATCCTAACTGGCCTTCTACAGTAGTAATACTCCTAAT